>BJCO01040727.1:4437-27470 GCA_018326465.1 Flaveria floridana
GTTAGGGTGTATATGAGGATTTTTAAACTGTAGGGATGCAAATGGTCAAAATCACCAAACCACAAGGATGCAAATGGTAATTTACTCTACATTTTACTTAATATTTGATGGACGAAATTATTCTAGTCTTTTAGATTATAAGATTATATATTATTTGATAATAATTCATACAAAACAAAATTATACAAACAAAATTACACTGATAAAATTTGAACTTTTAGTCTCACTTGATGACAATTTGAATTTTTGTTTCACCCACTAGAAAAATCTCATTTATATAAATAATTCTTTTAATAACCATAAACTGACACAGATATTCATTCGGTTTTGGTTGCAATGGTCAAAAAGTTTTTTTCTCATTTCACTTATTATATTATGTCTTTGCAAGTGATTTTTAGATGTATGATAATTATGCGAGTAAGTATCATATTATGGTTGACCAGTTAGAAGCGTCATTTGTTTAAATTGTTTATTGGTAGTTCAGATTATTAAAATTGTTAGAAAAATATAATTGTTGGAAAATTTATCATTTTGTTCTTTTTCTTTTTTTTCCCAGACCCTGCTCTTTAGCGGGAGACACTGGGTATGTTTGTTTTTTTGTTCTTTTTCTTTTTTTAAATTAGTTTTAATTATATAATTAATATCCACTTTTGTATTGACCTTGTAACCAAGTGACTAAATTCATCTCCGGCAGGTGGTGGGGCGGTATGTGGAGGCAACACCGGTGCTTCAGCAAGGCGGTGGGGTCGGAGACGTTCACCAACAGGGTGCGATAACGATCGGAGAAGCACTCGAAGCTACCGCAAGAACCGCGGGGAACAAGACGGTGGAGCAGAGTGATGCCGCCGCGATTCAAGCGGCAGAGGTCAGGGCCACTGGTAGTAGTGTGTTGATCCCAGGTGGACTTGCAGCTCAAGCTCAATCAGCTGCCAATTTGAATGCATCTACATGTGAAGAAGATAAAGTTAAACTTAGTGAAATTCTAACTGTAAGTTTCCTTGAACATCGAGTTCTAGATTTGCTTATTTATTTATTACGTTTATAACCATTAACTTAATAAAATACAAGTTTCCTACCGTAAACATACCACATTTTTTAAATTAACATACCTACCCATAAACCCTCTCTAATTTGAGAAGAAACACCTCGATACCGTTAGGTTACAATTACTTTGGCTTGTATTTATGTATTTAAGTGCGGTTTTTTGGAGCATTGACAGGACGCGACAGTAAAACTACCAGCGGATAAGGCCGCAACGAGGGAAGATGCGGAGGGTGTGTTAAGCGCAGAGAGGCGTAACACCCCGAATATGACTGCTCACCCTACAGGAGTATCGGCATCCATTGCAGCTGCCGCTAATCTAAACGAAATAGAGCATGTTAGCTAGTGTGACTTCGTTTCAGTGTGCATCAGTCCGGTTGTTGTTTTTGTTTTGGTTTTTTGTTACTCAAAATGACATAGAAATGAGCATGGTAAACGATGGTTTTGTTTTGTTTTGTTTTTGCTTTTTGTTTTGATTATTTAAGAATGTGTAGTCGATAATATACAACGGTTGAAATGATATATACGCTCGAGTAAATGTCGATCAAATCCTATGAGCTTGTAGAAAAGATTTTAAACACTCAGGGCCGGCTTAACGTTTTTGGAGGCCTAAAGCAAACAAAAAACATGAGGCCCTCTAAAGAATATTTATATAAACCCTCATTTTTTATCAAGGCTTTGGACCGGCAATAATAAATTAGAAGTTTACAATTGGAGGAGTTCATTCTTAGTGATTCATTTAACACTTCTTGTTTAGCCTTTTTATTCCTTTTCGATGCATCACAGTCGAACTTATGGATTTAGTTTGACATTATTATAAATTCTAAGTGGCCAGATTATACTTTCTAGTTATAGTTTGTTGTGTACACTAAGTAAGTTCTAAGAAATAAACAAACGAAGTAATCAAACTAATCATATTCAAACAATGAGATAATCAAACATCAAAGAACCACTAACCAAATCAGATCCTAATCAAAATAGAAAACAAATAACCAATTCAAAAAAAATTATTAAATCCCAAAAATCAGCAACAATAAGTCAATAACTTAGTCTACACTCTACACTAATAGTGATTTGCAAGCATATATTCAAAGCACAAATAGCAAGAAACCAGAATCACTAACCTGATGACAGTAACCCCTACCCATGGTTGGTCGGTCGTCGCCGACTCGCTGGTCGATCAATCATAGATTCGTAGCCCTTTAGGCACCGGTCGCTCAACGCCTTAATCAGGTAAGGAAACCCCGATTGCGACCCTTTCTTAATCACATATTAACACACACTAAGAAAAAGGGGGAAATCGTCAAATACTCAAATCGATGCCTCGATGGGGAAATCGCAGAAGGGGAATCGCACATTCGCACTAGGGCAAGCAGTAGCAAGAAAAAAGGGGAAATCGATGCCTCGATGGGGAAAGCAGTAGCAGTCGGGCACTCGGGTCTCGGGCTCGGAATCTCGAGAGTCAGCGTGAAGATCGATGCCTCGATGGTCTCCATTGTCTGAGCGGCTGAGCAATGAATGAAGATGAAGTGGAAACGTTGACGGTTGTGGCAATGAATGAAGATCGATGGTTTTTTGGCTGTGCTGCTGACCTGCTGTGCAATGAATGAATAATAGATCGATGGGGATTGGGGAAAGCAGTAGTAGTCGGGCAAAAATGGAGGCCCAATGTTAAGGGGAGGCCCAAAGCCCTAGCATTGGGCTACAATGCTATTGGGCCGGCCCTGATGAAAAAACATATAAAAATCTTTACTTCTTTTTTTTAATATTCTTCTAACTTTGTAACACGAAGTTATAATATATATTTATTTATTTTTCCTTTTTTTTCTCCTCAATTTTTTTTTAATTCTTTTTTCTCGTTTATTTTTTTTCACTTGTTCTTTTTTTTCGTGTAATAAATTCGCGAACATAGAATAGGGCCCAACTCAATATATGCTTCAAAGATTAAAGCCCAGCTTAAGGGAAGAATAATGTACTCCTTCAAACTTCAGTAAACTTTTTATTAGTAGTAAACGTTAATAATTTTTTTTAATTTGTTATGCTAAAAGAGTAAAAGGTAATAAATTACGTCTATGAGGCATATTTATTCGTCAAAAAAAGATATCATGTTCAATATAAAAAATAAATAAGATAATAAAAATTGGAGCTATGATAAATTTAGTCAAAAATGCTTAATGTTTCTGCTGTTTTTGGAGCTATATTATACACAAATTCATTAATTACTTCATCTAGACTATAATAAGTAGATATTTTAAAACATTAAGATATCTCAAAATAAGTATACTTAACTAATTTTCTCATTTTATCTTTTGGTAACTCTTATCTTTGGATTCTGTGGCATTTTCAAAAAGTCAATATTTTAATGCATTTAAATATATTTTTTAATTATATAATATTATATATATATATTTATTTGTGTGTGTTTTAAATTTTAAAGTTAAGTTTGATTTTACTCCTTAAGCTTTGTTAAAAATAATTATTTTCTTTTAAAATATTAAAAACTATTAATTTACCTTTGAAAGTTTAATAACTTCTTTCAATTGACGTTAAAAATTTTCATGAGTTGTTTTAAGTTTATCCAAAATAATGAAACTTTTGAAGTTAAATTGAAATAACAAAATTTTTGCAGATAAATTGATGTTTTTAATCTTTTAAAGGAAAATGGTTTAGTCAAAACATAGGGAGTAATAGGGGCTTAGCGGTTTAGAGTGTTAGCAGATTTCCTTCGGACAAGGAGGGAATAAAGGCAAGCCTCCTTCGCCCGCGCGAAATTAAAATTAACTCTCAATTTATATATTTATGCTTTAAAGATAAGAATTTTGAGGCAAAAAAGAAATTTTATGAAATTAAGTTAAAACACAAGTAAGTAATCGTGGGGTATTTTAGCCCTATAGGTAATCTCCAACCTCCGAACATGACAAGTTGGGTAAGTTGCAAATACGTGTTACCAATGTTTATCATTTTTGTTTCGATTAATTGTTTTTACTTCTATTAACAGAAACACCCTATTTAAAACAATTTATAACATTATGTAATCAAAAATTATTACATAATATGTATTATTTTATATAGTATTCATGACTCGCATAATTTTTTTTATATAAAAAAGTTAGGTATGATACGAAGTTCCTTTTTTTATATAGTATCTATGACTCGTATAATTATGATTGTTAAAAATATCATATATGATACAAAGACTTTTGAAGTTCCTTCTTACTACAATCTCGATCATAAATATAATATGATAAATGACATGTTAATCATGCTTTTGTCATAAACAACATCCGACATGGGTTTATAATCATCATTTCGTTATGGAAAGTGTGTATTATGTGTGCTCATTTGTAGTTTGTCGACCATCAACGTGATATACCTATCTCAAAGATACATCTCATCACATGATTGGCATGTTAGATGGATATATAGTAGTATAACTAAATTCCTCCGAATTGTGTTGGTAATAATATTAAATTGTTTTGTTTAGACAATGTTTTGTTAGTTTCATGCATCAATATGTAAGAACATATATTTTCCTCTGAATAATTTAAACCGAAATTTATTCTAACATAAGACCTTATATCAAATACAATACTAGATTACTAGTAAACATAACAAGGATATATGCGTTTGTGTTTTCTTATATATGTTGCCATTCTTTTTAAGAATCAATCAACTTCATACAAATTCTATTTTTGAGGTTATGAAAACCCCCCATATCCTCTTTTGTTTGGCCTGCTTTTGGCAAAAACTACCAGTAAAACTTGTTCAAAATTTTTCATTGAGAATAACTTATAATAAAATTGTAAATACAGTTTTTTTCTTTTCATTAATAATTAAAATTGAGCTATATATTAATTAGAAAACACATGCTAATATATACTCGAGATCTGTTTGGCTGGTAACTTGTAACATGTAAATTTAAATTGTATTTTCTCAAAGTAGATAATTATATGTTTATCGTAACAAATATGTTCTTATTACTATTTCTATTTCCATTATAATAATCTTGTTAATGTATGAGATATTTTGTTACTGTGATTCTGTGAATATGTAATGATAAAGTAGTCATACTTGAAAGAGTTCATATTTTAGCAAAATCATTATATTAGAATAATTTCCTTGAGGGTTAAATTAAAGTAAATTGACATATAATATATATTTTTAATAACATAATTCTTGTGATTAAGTTAACGTCAACAAGAAAACAACATACTACCACTGAATTTATATGACAGCTACAAATAAAGGCGATTCATTAATATGAATATAAATGTTAATTACAGCTACAAGTTTTAAAATTATATGCTTTCTTAGTTTAACCATTTTGAATTAGAATTATAAGTAATCTAATGATAGCAAACATACATTCCCCGAAAATAAAAAGTAACAAGTAGACTTCCATTTAGAGATTCATATTTTTGTTAGAAAAATTATGATATATTTTTTTAAACTCGAATCCTTAGAAACCAATTTAATCAGCACTAACCTCATCATAGAACATTTGTCGTGAAATATCACCAACGTTCCTCTACACTTTTTGGAACAACGGCATTTATTAAGACTATAAAATTGTAACGAACAAGATGTTAGAAACTACCGAAATGAACAAAAACAATCAAGAAATGAAAATTACAAACTTATTTTCCAAACTAATTGTCGTATAGTTGCTCTCTGCATTTTGTGTGTTGATTAAAGAATTTAAAATGTGAGTAATTTTATTGATAGAACAGGTCACACACCAAGAGAAATTTCCACTCAGGTAGTGGTAATAGGATAAAAATATTTCAAGTAAACTATATTCAAACCTAATAGAAAATAGTTTTTTAAATAGCTAAGAGCAGTGTTGTTCATATGCAATCAGCATTAATAAATCAAAATATCTATAAATCACACACCTAAGCTTCATTTAGAATTTGTACATATATCCTCACTATAATAAAAATTAGAAATTAGTATATAAACATAGCTTTCTTAACAAATGTATATTTACTTTTATGTTAATCAAATTAACTTTTTGTCTGAAAATAAATAAAATGTATCATTAAAAAATATTTTAATAAGAGTTAAATTTTTTTAAGTTAAATTTAATTTTATCTAATCATTGTTAAAATTAACATAATCTAAACATCGTGTTTCTTTAAGCAAATATTTTTAAAATATCAATATTCACGAAATCAACACACCATTACAATTACCGCTAACTCACTATAAAACAACATATTTACTTCGATATACATCACGGTTTAATCTTCTCAAAAATATGTATAATTTACCACCTCGCAATCTTATTTTTATAATTTCATAATTACTATTTCAACTTGTACAACAAATGAGTATCTAACCTAGAACTACTCCATAACCTCTTTATTGAGAAAATAATATCAGGCAATATGGGTGAGATTATTTCATAAACTGTATTTTTGTTACAAATTGTGAAAATACACAATAATCTTAAAAAAGTCATAAAAAATATAACTCATAATTTAAATCGAATTTCAAAAAAGTAATTCAAAGCCTCTGTTACTTTCGTCGTTCTCTTTTAAAAAAAATAAAAAAAAAAATCATTGTGTCTTTTTTTGACAAATAATGTCATTGTGTCTTTCATAATTACAGAATGACGTAATTGTATCTTTCATAAATGAAACAATAAAAAGACGTTAATTTTTTTTATTTTTCATTTATTTTTTTTCTTAGTGAGGACGGTTAGGGGAACAAAAGATCGGAATTACTTTTTAAAAATTCGATTTAAATTGTGATATATAATTTTCTTTTTTATAATTTTTTTGATAAAAGTACACTTTGTATTTGAATATTTTTTTATAAAAAAAAACATTAATATTTTTTCCCAAATTTGTTTCTTTATACTTTTTTGAAGTATTTGATTATGGGACCAAGGTGTTCAGAGGCAGTGCAGTCGTCGTCAAATTCCCTTACACCCTCACTCCTCTCTGTTCTTGTGTTCTTGTTTATCTTCGTCACACACACTCAATTTCAACCCAAACACACACACACACACACACATTCAACAACAATGGAATGCTGGTATCCTTCCTTGAATGTTGATCAAGAATTCGCCAAACTCGTTAATCGTATGCATCCCCCCAGGTAAAATTCAACGCCTTTTCATCTTCTTTTACATCATACGATTCGAATTCTCACAATTGCGTTTAATTTCCACGAATTCCTTTGTTTCCATCAAGTTTCTCCGATGAATGAATTTGGGTTTCTTCATTGTTTATGAATTATGTGTTATATGCGTTTGTAGGGTTACTGTTGATAACATCACCTCCAGAAACGTCACTTTGATCAAGGTATAACTTTAATTTTTCATTATTTTGATTAACATATGCTAAAATGTATGTAGCTATTGAAATTCAAAGTGGTTTGAAGTTCATGTGAATTGTAAATGGATTTTAATGGCAGGTGGATAGCGTGAATAAGCGAGGGAGCTTGTTAGAAGTTGTTCAAGTTCTTACTGATCTGAATATACAAATTAAACGAGCTTACATTTCTTCAGATGGAGGATGGTTTATGGATGGTAATATAATCATATAAACATCATAATTGTTCAATGATTGTGATCAATTTGTGGCTAAAAACATCATATTTTTCGATTCGTGATCGCAGTGTTTCATGTTACTGATCAGTATGGAAACAAGCTTTCTGAGGATAAAGTTGCTGATCGGATCCAACAGGTGTATATAAAACACACTAAATCTTGTATGTTTGTGGTAATCAATTTATGATATCTGTAAACATAACACAATCAATTATGTTATGTGTTTTAGTCACTTGGACCGAGGGGTTGCAGTTTTAGATCTTTGAGGGGTTCAGTCGGGGTCCAGTCGGCTATGGAACACACAACCATCGAGTTAACCGGGTGCGACAGGCCCGGTTTGCTCTCTGAGGTGTTTGCGGTTCTCTCCGACCTCAAATGCAATGTTGTATCTGCTGAAATCTGGACTCATAACTCAAGAATTGCTTCAATTGTGTACATTACTGACAATGAAACAAAACTCCCAATCGAAGACCCCGATCGACTCACCAAGATCAAACAGCTACTCCTTTATATTCTCAAAGGCGATAGAGATCGACGAGGGGCCCAAACCGCGGTTTCTAGGGGATCTACTCATACACAAAGAAGGCTGCACCAGTTAATGTATGCAGACCGCGATTATGATACAGACGAACACGAATCGCATGAATCGCATGATCGATCTGAGAACTCAAGAAGCCTAAAACCGTTTGTGACAGTTGAGAATTGCAGTGAGAAAGGGTATACAGTTGTGAATTTAAGGTGTCTTGATCGACCCAAGTTACTGTTTGATACAGTTTGCACACTTACTGATATGCAGTATGTGGTGTATCATGCAACCATTATTGCTGAAGGAGTTGAAGCTTCACAGGTATCCTATTATAAACCATATTATTCATTTGAAAATCCCAAATGTTAATCTATCTGAACTGTCCCTAATGGACATTTAATAATAACATGGTATGTATAAATGGTTAATATTATAGTCCTAATCGATGACTGTTCAATTTGTGTTGTTTTTAAGGAATTTTACATCCGTCATACAGACGGATGTCCAATCAGTTCAGAAGCCGAGAGGCAACGTGTGATTCATTGCCTCGAGGCCGCAATCAAGAGACAGATTCCAGAGGGCGTAAAGCTGGAACTCTGTGGCGACGACAGGGTCGGGTATTTATCAGATGTGACTAGGATCTTTAGAGAGAACGGGCTTTCGATCACGCGGGCCGAGGTGACTACGAGAGGACCGAAGGCCGTAAACACGTTCTACGTAACCGATTCATCTGGCGACCCGGTTAAACTCGAAACAATGGAAACAGTTCGTGACGCGATCGGCGAGAGTGTACTCACAATGAAAGATGACAATGTGTTAACAAATTCGAAGCCGCTGGCGAGATTTTCTTTGAGTAGTTTGTTACGATCGAGATCGGAAAAGTTTTTGTACAATTTGGGGTTGATTAGTTCTTGTTCTGAAGTGGTTTAGTGAGATATGCTGTTAATTAACTTGATTTAGTCATGGTAATATTTGGAAAGTTAGTGTAGGAAATTGAAGTACGGTGGTGGACCGTCATAGACCACCGTGAAGCGTCGTTTTCCGGCGACTGAGAAAGGTTGTACAACTGTAGCAATAGAGACAGAAGTTGAAAGATGTAAGACTTTATGTCAGGCACAGGCTTTTATGGGAAAACCGTGAAGAAAGTCACGTGAATAGAATCATGGACAGATCTTCCTTGATAAACGTGCAACTGTTCTACGGGAGTATCTAAAAAAATATAGAAAAATACTAGAATATAATATACATCTCTAAAAATTAATTCTTGAAGTAAGATACCAAAAGAGTATAAGGGTAGCCTAGTTTGAATCAGATTATAATGTAAAGGGGTATGAAATTAAATTATTTTAAAAATGACGAACTCTATATTTATTAAAAAATTTATACTGTCGTATCAAAAATTTACAATAACAAACCGAAAATTAACACTATTGACAAGAGAAAAGTGGGCGAGGCCCCCTTGGCACATAGTAAGCTTCGCCTATGTGCGTTGTACTCCACACTCAATACTTGTTCAGCTCTTTTACGGAAAGAAATATGTAACGGTCATGTACCCACGGCACGCCCCGGCTTACACTTTATAGGGTGGTGTTTTGCGTATTATGATTATGTTACATCACCCACACTTTACTATCTCCCTGTACTATAACCCATACCATAAAAGTTGTCGGTACATGTAATTGAATTAAAAAATAACTAAAAGAATTAATTTTAATTTTTGCTTCTAACGTTTGACAAAACTAATAATTTTCTTTTAAAATATTGAAAATATCAATTTAGCTTCAAAAGTTTATTAAGTTAGTTTCAATTTCAATACAAATAGTTTCATTACATTTAATCAAGTTGAAAAAAAAGATTGAACTGGTATTGAAACAAATTATAAACTTTTGGAGTTAAATTGACATTTTTAATCTTTTGAAAGAAAATAATTATTATTATAAAATATCAGGAAGTGAAATCGAACTTAACTCTAACTTCTAACATTAATTCTTTTAGTTACGTCATGTGTAGAAAGATCCGAGTCTCAACACATGAATATACATACAATGATAATTAACTTTTTTACTGAAAATATCAAAAAAACTTATAATTCAACATTAAAACGTATTTTAATTTTCAAATTGAATTAGCAACCAAATCGAATTTAGGCTATTAACTTCAACTCGAATTTGAATATGTGATTTCGATTTTGTTTTAATTCAAATAAATAAACTACATGGCTGTTTGCTAGTCTTTTAATAATCATTAAGAGGATACCTCTTAGTGATTCATAATCTCTGAATGGTTAATATGCAACCCTAATGCTAAATGATTAACAGGTTAAATTTTAATGGCAACTCTTAACCATTCAGCATCAAAGTTAACTCTTAACCATTCAAAAGTTATATACCATTAAAAATTAGTCTCTTAATGGCCATTAAAAGGTTAACAAACAACTTCTAAGCTGCCTACTACTACCACTATGTTAGTAATCTTTTCATGTTAAACCACTCAAAAACCTTTTTTTTTTGTTTCGAACCAACCTGGGTTTTCTTTTCTTGCTTCCATGTTTATTGTCTGAAAGGTTACCCCGTATATAACTGTATAAGAATTTTCTTTAATATACTAAAGGTTTTATCAAAAATTATCTGGAATTCTATCATTATGTGTAGATTCAATAAGGTTTTAACACTTGAAAGGGAACAAAAACTTGAAAGTCAGTCCCTAAAACTGAAATGGGCTGCTCATTATTTTCAATGTAACAGTATCGATACACACTGTGAGGGTAATAATCTGCCTGAAAAAAGTACGATAGCTCTTACAAAATGGACGCTCACAAGTCGCAACCACATTCCTGACTTGGTTTTCTAGACCATCGGAAGCTCACCACAGTCACTGATAACAACTCTCTTTAATGGGCGGTCACCTCTGTCTGTGTCTTGAGACTCGATCAGCTTAACAACATCCATGCCCTCAAGAACTTGCCCAAACACAACATGCCTTTGATCCAACCATGGGGTCTGCACATTAAAAAATGTTTTGTTACATGTCAATGTAAGGACATTCTGATAAGTTTGTCATATCATTAATGGGTATCAGCATTAAAACCTTAATCGCGCTATCAGATGATCTACAGTATGCCCCTTTAAACATTTCTTAATTTGAATCAATATGTAAATATCTGAGACGAGCGTACCTTGACTGTGCATATGAAGAATTGACTTCCATTAGTGTTGGGCCCGGCATTTGCCATGCTAACAATTCCAGGTCCAGTGTGAGTTACTGCGATTTTTGACATGTACCGAGATGTGTCAATATAGAATATAAGCACAGACACAAGATAACTGAAACTCTAGCTACAACATCATGTTCCAGCCTTAAATAGAGAGCAACTTGCATAAAACGTAAAGCAAGTATGGTCAAATTTCTATTTCAAGTAACCAACTTTTTAATATTGAATAACCATCAAACTTTCAAGTTTCAAATTTTGATTAAAGGTAATCTTTGAAGTTAACAAGCTTCCAGGCACCACACTAGGAAAGACAAACTTAGCCAGAATTACAGATGCGTCAACAGGCACATCATCATTTAGAATGGGTTACTGGTCAGATTATAAAAGCGGGTTTAACTTACATTAAACCTTGATGGTTTGTTCTTAGCCAAAGAATGTGTTACTGGAGATAGAGTTTTAATAAAACTTGCTTACTATTTTCAAGCATTTGAATGTTAGCCTTTAAATAGATAAATGCTGTCCCTATGTCGCTCCGAAAGTAAGTTTTAGTTTTTTGCTTTCTAAAAGACACCATCAATTAGCTCCATTAGATAACATAATCCGTGTAGAGAGTTGGCTAACTCACGTTTGAAGTTTTCATCCTTAAAAGTCCGGCCATATATGCTCTTGCCACCCGTGCCCTGCATAACAATTAGAAAAAAGTAGATAAAATACTTGGCATGCCCAACAGAAAGACCATCACGTGTTATGCAGAATAATTGGCCATGAAACAACAATATAATCAAGTATTAACAGAGTAGAAGCTAGAAATGTGCTATCAAGTTCCTCATTTCATCTTATTACATATTCCTAGAGATGTACGTGTGTTGAGTTAATGTGAAAAACTCATGGACAAGTACAACATAACTAAATGCTTGTAAAGCATATACAAACTGAGAGATTTACTTAAGATTTGCTTCTAAGTAAATCAACAGACCATTACTTTGCAATCTTTCAGGGCAGAAAACAATAGCATCAATAAAGCATCAAATAACATTATAGCTTTATTGTAACTAGAATGAACACTCATTCACATAGAAACGAATATATTCATCAATGGATGGAAGAAGGTATAACATAGGATCAACAAAGACCTAGGATCAACAAAGACCTACATTTCCCTTGTCGAAGTCCCCTCCTTGGATCATGAAATCCTTAATGACACGATGAAACGCAGAACCCTTGTAGCCAAAACCTTTCTCTCCTGAAAGAGCAAAAGGTCAGATTTACCCATAAGTTCATTTCACATGTCTATCAAAACTACAGACCAGTCAATCAACACATATACGACTCTTATATCCAACCTGTACACAGTGCACGGAAATTCTCAGCCGTTTGGGGCACATCATCACCAAAGAGCCCAATTACAACTCTTCCTACGGTATTGCCAACAGGGTTTCCAATGCTTATGTCAAAGAAGACTTTGTTGGTTACTTTAGCCTGTGTAGCCACCTCCTGAATGTAGAGAGAACCATATATACAAGCCAATAAGAAACACCCTAACTCTAATTTCCTAAAATAATTTATAAAACAGATATAATAGCCTATGTACGTTGCACCAATTCACCTAGATTTTTTCCTCATTGTTCATGAATTTCAAATCTTGCAAATCACTACTTATGACTGTAACATATTACATAGCAGAAAAAAACTCAATACCATTTTAATGTCACTCAATTCGCATGTAAACCTAACTATTTTACAATCAGATTTGAACGACTCAAACAATAAGCACACCTAAAATACAATCAACTACTTGATGTATCAAAAATCAGCCAAAAACAGAATCCTTACGAGCGCCTCCTTAATGTAGAGAAAACCATGAACATAAACTAATAAGAAGCTCAGTATCTCTCACATCCTAATAATATAAGAAACAGATACAGTAGCATGCATATGTTACACAATTCCATTAGATTTTTTCCACAATTTTCATAAATCTCAAATCTGCAAATCACTAATTATAACTGCACCATTCCATAAAACACTCACACCGTTCGAAAGCAATTCAGCTCGCACGCGACTTTAACTATTAGACTTTCAATATTTTAAACGGCTGAATCAATAAGCAATTAAGCACACCTACAACACAACCGACTACTTAACGTCTCAAAAATCAGCCAAAATAACATCATTACAAGCACAAAACGCATAAAACGAACCATATACCTGAGCACTAGCCCTAACGGAGAAGCATCGGGACTTGTGATGAAAACTAGGGTTTGTTGAAGCCTGCAGGCGCAGCGAGCCTGATAAAAAGCTCGACGACGCCAATAGCGTAGAGTTAGCAACCTTATTGGATCTGAAACACGAATTTTGCACTGTTTTCACCGGCGAAAAGCTTCGGGGAGCTGAGAGCGAACCGACGTTTGACTGAAGGAACAAATTGAAGCAAAATGGAACAAATTAGAGCAATAAGAAGAGATGAATAGAGGTGTAGAAGATAGGTTGTGTGTAAGTTACCATAGATGTGAATGAGAGCGCCATTGATTAGTGGTTTGGTGGATAAACCTGCAAGAGGTGTGTTTTGAAGGGCACAGAAAACGGATGACGGTGATGACGAGTGAGTGGCTTATTGGTATATTCGCCTCTCGATTTACAGAAATGGGGATGGATGTTATGGTGTTTACTGTTGAGCCCCTTGAGTTATAGAAAGTGGATGATTAGTCCTCAAGGATTAAGGGGTAATAAGAAATGTACTTTTAGATTGGACTTCATTATATTATAGGTTATTGTTTATCTAGTATTTTAATTTTAATTAATTATTTAAATATAATGTAGTTTTAATAAATCTAGATTGTAAGAAATATTTAGTGTTTAAAAGTTTAATATAGTTTTATGTATTTTTCACCCGGAAAAATATAACAACTTAAAAACACTTTGATAGTTACGACTAACATTGTTCATGAGTCGGGCTCGGCCTTAACCATGTTCAACTTGAGATTGAGCTCAAAAACATATGAGCTAGCTTCGAAATCCTCTACCAAGCTGAAATTTGATTTCGACTTTGACTAGTTTAGGACTAAGCTCAAAATAGGCTTCATCTTTAGTGTATCTTTAGTGATTGACAAAGAATACCACAAGGTAGAGTTTGCAGCTTTTCCCATCTATACATGTGGTGATGATGAAGTGACTTAGTGTACAAAACGATGAAATCTACCGAGAAAGCTAGTAGTGGTGGCGGTTTGGCGAAGATGGAGCGGGAAGGGGGAGGGGCCCGGTGGAGAGATTAGACAATAAATGGGAGGGAGAATGAGTAATGGTTAAAGATATTGTTACATAATATGTTTATAAGATATATAGATGTTGATTGGTTTTGCTTTTCAACGAGCGAGTTTTTTTTTTCTCACATAGAAATCTATCAGGGCTATTAGCCCGTGTCATACCGGATGTATATGTTTTTTTATCCAAATGCACCAAAAAGTAACATTCCTACTCAAACCCTATACAAATTAACTTGGCTTGGAACATTATCGTGCAAACTTTTCTCATATTTATCTTCAAACAAAACTGAAGTCACGAGTTATTATAACATCCATCGTTACAAATTTACGACAACAAAATTGTTAAGACAATTTGTTGTCATGTCATTATTTATGTGATTCTCTTTGTTAATTTCATTTATGTGATTCTCTATTAATTTCGTTATTACTTCAAGAGTTATGAATGCATATACTAATCTTTACCTAGGGAGTTCTGGTAACGTGAATTGCAATAACAATCATGCACATTTATAAAAATAACTATTATAATCTATCAAATTCATGAAAAAATTGCAACAACCTTCTAACCTTCCCTCAACTTCTCATAACATAATCCCCTAATTAACATCGATAATCAAATACATTATCCAACTAATCACTCAAAGCCAAAGGGCTCCAGCTTCCTTGAGCAGTGGCACCAACGTCCCATTGATATGTGAAGCCATCACTCGATCCATCGAACCCACCAACTTTCCACCAATAAACACCACCGGCACCGCGGTCGAGCCGCCCAAAAGTCTAACCAAAGCCCTCTCAATCTCCCTTCCTCTGATCGGATCCTCATCAAGCTCATACACCGTAGGGTTGACTCCCATGCTGGAAAAGAGGCTCTTGACAGCATAACACATACAACATGTGCTCAGACTGAATATCACCACCGCGTTTTGGGACGCAAGTTTTGCGACTCGTTCTAGTGGATCAACGGCCACCGTGGGGTGGTACTGGTGCATGAAGTTGTAGTAATAGCCTGTGGGGGTGCTCCTCCTCCATGACTCTGGTGCCACTGCTGCTGCTGCTTGATATTGCATTTTGGTGTTGTGGGGTTTTAGTGGTGAAGATGTGATGACTGATGAGTGGAGAATTATGTTTTCTTTTCACAGGAAAGATGTGTGATGAGTAAGGAATTATGTGAGTGTGAGATGATGACGGTGATGATGTGGTAGTGGTGGTGTGGTGTGGTCTTTATATAGGGATTGATAGAGTGGTTGTAGAGAGTAGAGTGAGAGGGTGATTGGGAACAAAAATATCTTAGTTCGATAAAAGGATTCAAAATAATTTTCTAATCTTTGTACATTATTTTCTAACTATTTCTTTCAAATGGTGGGTGAGCTGGGTCACCAACGTTATCTGTGTTCGCGGACGTTGGTGGTCTTTCGTCAATAGATTGACCGGGCTTAAAAATTATTCGTTGGTGGTCTTTGTACATTATAAAGAAATCTTTAAAGAATATTTCACTAACCAAGTTTTTTTAATTATATCCTACCGTTGTTAAGGTGTGGTATTAAAGTTGGAATTTTATAAAAACCATTCTATAAAATTTATAAAAAGTTCATCATTTTACCACTTGAAATTCTTCTTAGGGCTGGGTAGGGTCTACATTATGTGTGTACGTCGGTAAAATAAGTATGAATTATAAATGATCCTTTGTGATTAGATATTGATGTAAATTAAAAAAATAAGCTCCACTGTCATGTGAGTGAGCGCTTATAAAACCAAGTTTTTTCGCTCTTCAATTAATTAAGTTGAAACACATTTTATTATGATTGTAAAAACACTTTATTATGGATATAACAACAAATAAGATTTGAAAATTTACTATGTTGTTAAGAAACATTTATGTATGTTAAAGTTTTATATTAAGTTATCTAAATTAAACAAATATGAAACGTATTTAGTATCTAGTGATTATACTTTTCAACATTAAGTTGAGATACAATTTAATTTTAAAGATAAATATTTTACTAAATAACAATCACATTTCATATGTATTTCCATTTAAAACAAATTAAATATAAGTAATCATTAAATAACACCTAAGCTTTGTACATGTTACGTTTGAATTGCTTAATTTTTTGATATAAAACTAACATTTCTTAAAAATACTACACTAGTGAAACCTCATTGAAACTTAATTAAGTGGTTTTATAGTGAGAAAATAATATAACTAGCTTTATTAAAATAGAGTTAAGACTCGGTTATTATTTCATAATGATGTTTTATAAATAAGTAATAATAATTGATAAACATTGTATTGAAAATCACTAGGGGTATTATAGGGATTATAAAAGATGATTTATGTAAGAGGGACAAAAGAACAAAATTAGAGGGGGTAGGGGTATCTGAATATTCACAAATGTTTGATAACAAGGAGGCAATATCGTCTAGACTATACAATGTTGGTGGCTATGCCTATGTACGTTGGCTTTTCGCATGTTCAAAAGACACACATATATACATACACGTATGAAAGTATAGATACAAATACGTATGGATATATAGGCGGCTGTGTATGTCCTTCTTGTCGGTTTTTTGTTTGTACTATTTTGCATGCCATGAAAACGTGCAACACCAATGCCTGCGATCAATGGACCTCATTTTCTGTTTCACAATGTTATTATTTTTATATAAGCATAACTTTTTTTTATTAGAGTGTGGTTTGGGTGTATGGTAAATACATTAGAGTTATAGTAGTGATGATTTAGTTAAGGTTAATGGTTTATATGTAAGTGAACTTAAATTTTTATGAGAAGCTATAATAGGGACTAAAATCTTGGTGGCTAAATTGGTTAAATTGAAACTATTAAATGAAAAATGTTACAGCCATTGAACCATAGAGACTTAATCTTAATTATCTCTTGAAAAAGATTATGTTGGTTTGATGCATTTTGACTTGGTAGTTGAACACTGATATATAGACTTAGGATTTTTGCAAACCACTTTTAATTATATATTCAAAAGAATCATTAAGAAACGTAAAAGTAAATTTCGAATTATATACATAGTTTAACGTTCATGTCTAATATACATATACAATGTTTTCAGAACCGGATCGGACGTCGAACCGGACGCCTTACTGGTTTGGTGGTCGGACCGGATTTAAGAACCGGATGACGTCATAATTATATATATAGTATATTATATATATAGTTATATATATAATCAAATATAAGTAATTTACATATGATTTATATATGTATTTTATAGTTATAGATAAAACTTAACTATATTTGTATATCCAATACACTAATGTATGGTTCAACACCCTGATTTTACCCATTAAAATCCAAAAAGAAAATCAATTTCCGGTCCCACCACCGGTTCGGGACTAACCGGCCTGTTCGACCAGCACAAAATGACTCATAGGGAACCGGACCGGCCACCTAGCCGATCCCCGGTCGGACCGGTTGGATCGGCCTATCCGATCTGGTCCCAACAACATTGTACATATATGTGAAACAATTCAAATATTACCAAATTAATTGTATTTATGTAAATTAATGGTTATTTTGGTTCTCGAAATAAAAGATGTTTCTATAGCTATAAACCATCATGGACTTGTATTTCATTGTGTTTTTAAATTAACATTGTAAATCTTTGGAGAAGTATTCTACTATGATATATTTTGTAAATATTAACATTAAGAAAAAGAGATTGTGAGTTAAATAAATCTTGATTTTTACTAGTGGACTTGTTTAACCAGGGAGACCAAATCGAAAATGTTTGATTCTTGAAAATTTGAAACCATCGACTTAGTTTCTTTAGCATGGGGATGCGCAATACCATACAAAGAAAGTCAAAAGTTAAATCAACATACAACCAAATACAACGTACATGGTTCAAAACTAATCACTCCTTTTCTACCTTTACATGTAAAGTAATATGCTGAATTGATATGAATACAGTTACTATGTAGAATGTACAATCCCAAACACCAGACACGAATCTAGGAATCCCACAAAACCGCAACGCACTCACTTACAGGTTTAGTTTGATTTGGTTTGGTTTGTTTTGATTTGATCAGCCAGTTCCTTAACATAAAGCCTTTTGACTCTTTAAGACCATAATCCAAACCTGGTTTTGACTTGCCGAGTCCTTCTTTTAGGCATACGCAGCAGCACAACATCGCACACACGTTAATTAATAAATCAACACGAGTACTTAATATTGTTTTGTAAGTGTAACCTATGTATACGGTAAGGGAGCGTTTGGTTGGAAGCATTGGAATGAAATGGAATGGAATTGAAAAAATAGTATAATTTCAAGTAAAATTATGTTTTGGTGGGTAATAAAATATAAAACTCAAGCGAATGTTTCACCTCAAATTTCATTGGTTGTGGGATTTTAAAATCCTTCCACCTAGAGAGAGAATTTGAAATCCCAGAACCAAGGGAATTTAAGATGAAATATTCCTTGGGTTTAACATTTCATTACCCACTTAAACATAATTTTATTTGAAAATCATATTAGTTTCTCAATTACATTCCATTACATTTCATTCCTTCCAACCAAACGTTCACTAAAGGTTTCTCTTAATTAGCTCAGTATAATAATTATAAAACTTGACATGGTATATATAAAGATACATTAAAAAGTTAATAAACTTAAAACTTAAAAAAGTACAAAACATAGACACAAACCCAAACGCAAAGGCTTCAAAAACACAACACCCTAAACCGTCAACACTCCCATGGATATTCACAATTAATTTCTGTAACACTTAACATATTATCATATCATAAGATGTAATTATGCCTTTTAACTTGTTTAAGACATCATTATGATAAGCTTTTTTGATCCATGATTGCATAGTAAGAAATCAAATTATTTTTTTACCGGCAATCGTATATATTCTTATTCTACTTTTAAAATTTTCACACTCACACTCTGTAAAATTTATAACTCACTCTATAAAATCTAAACTCGTAACCATTTGGCTCAGACTACACCGTTTTACCGCTCTATATTTTTTTAAACGGCATTCACTGAAAGAAAAGAAGTTAGCAAGAATCTAAGAAAACACGATACAAAGTTAGATACAACAATAAAAAAGCTAAAAGATAAAATCACACCAATTGTGTCATTGCCACTCCTTTAATTTAGCTATTCTCCTAAGCCATGAATAAGAATGATATTTAACTTCATCTAGCACCCTATCCATGGATGGAGAGTTTCTTTAAAAAATACGATCATTCACTGCCTTCCATATAAACCAACATGCCGCCATAATAATTGTGTATGTATCTCGGGGACAAATAATCAAATTACTACTTGAATGTTTAATTTTGTGAACAACAAATTCACAAATCTACCTTACTTTTATTTTTAAATTATAACACTAATACACGTTATGTTTGGATTATCCAAAACTATCATGTAAGAGACAAAACGTCTACTAAATGTGTAAATGAATTAGCCTCATATCCTCTTGTTATATATTTTATTAACAAAAACTTTTTATTGTTTAAGAAGAAAAGGTGTTGTAAGCAGTTGACCAAGGTGTAAAAGGTAGGTGAGGAGATGATATACATATACATACACACATATATATATGTATATATATATATTATCTGGAGGGTAAAAGGTTGGGGTGGTGGGTGTGCAGTGTACCCCTAAAGCTGCGACAAGAGTGCAGGTAGACATATGGAAGAGCGAGTTGCGCGTGGTGCAATGGTCTTTCTTTTACGACCACCAGGCGGCGGAGATGCACACTTGCCTAGCTGAGCCACTCGCTCCCCATCTTCTTTTTTTTCTTTTTTTTAACGTCAAATGAACGAGATATGTGTTATCTTAATCGGACCCGCTATCTGTATCCATCCGGGACCGCACACCCAACCCTCTTAGGAGGAAACTCATTGCTGAAAAAACTCACTGTCTCAAATCTAAACATTTTGTTCAGAGTGAGACTTGAACCCATGACCTCCCATTACTTACATGTCATAAGTACCTTACCTTAAACAGTTAGATTAAGTATCATTGTTTACTCTCTCCCCATTTTATGCAATTTTTTCTCTCTCGCCTTTCTTTCTTTCTTTTACTACAAAAAAAACTCACCACCAAAATCAGTAAACACATTTCAACATATATATACGCATATTCTTTTTATATTTGTATTGTTGGACTTTCAATACTTAAGTGTATAAATCTAGAAAACTAAAGAATGAAATTAAGTGAGCATCATGGAATTGAATAAAATAACACAAACGAACGCTGATTAAAGGTAGGTAACAAATAATATTGAAAGCGAATTCAGTCTAAGTATCATTATCTTCACATAATTATTACAACATTTTAGTAGTAAACAAAATCTAATTCGGTTTTAGTTGTATGGTTTGTACCTGTGAGCTTCGTGCTGACCTTTTGTTTAATGAAATGTCATTGTACTAAGAAAACGAAAAAGAGAAAAAAGTCTAAATAGTAAATACCATTAGATGGTTCAACTAAGCGAGTCAAAAACTTCCAAAAAGTATATATTGAATACATTATATAAAACTTATTTAAAATATAACTTTCTTTTAATCTTTTATCTAAATTCTCATATGCATATACAATATATGCACATTTGTATGCATATGCTCATATTTTTATATTTTTGCTCTAATAAATTTTGGAGAATGGCAGAAAAAAAAGTAGAACGAGATTAATAACTATTGTTCTTCAAATTTTCTATTATCGAATTATATGTACACGTCTCATGCGATTCATCAACTTACTATTTGTTAAAAAATACATCTCATACATACATATATGTATATAATTATGTCATATGAAGTTGAGTATAAATGAGGTCCCTTTTTAAGTTATATGTAGCCCGTTCAAAAAACATTAAGTTATATGTCACATAAAGGCACAGTGATAATCTTTATAAAGTATAATAAAGATAAAGTTATTTTTATACGAACTAGATTACTAGTATTTTTTTAACATAATTATCTTTAAAGTATTTGATATTCAATTAAACAAATATATTACAAAATGAGCACTTTAGACTTGTTTCTCTAACTTAAAAGGTCACATATTTATGGGATTTAGTTTTACGGTTCTTTTTGACACAGGTTAAAATTTAGATGTAATTTCACTTTTGCTCTCTAAGGTTTGATTAAAATAATTATTTTTCTTCAAAAAATTAAAAGCATTAATTTACCTCCAAAAGTTTCATATGTTGTTTCAATTTCACTCCAAAATTTTTATTATTTTGGATAAAGTTGAAACAACTAATAAAACTTTGGATTGAAATTAAAACAACTTATGAAACTTTTGGAGGTAAATTGATTTTTTAATCTTTTGAAGTAAAATAATTATTTTTAACAAACCTAAAGGAGTAAAAGGGAACTTAACTCTAAAATTTATTTGTTAGACATAAATTTTTTGGACGTTTTTTGTATTAAATTTATTTTTATTTGGTAAGTTAGAGATCCAAGTATGATACACAGAGTTAGAAGAATTTCATTGATTCATTTGAATTTATAAAATATTATATCCTTCGAAATCAACCTTTACAACATCAGTTATACATATATTGGTTTAATGTTTAGAATTTATATAAAACTTCCCCACTATTTTGATTGTGACGAGTGGATGACTTGGATTCAACATGGTGGCTCTCTTTGTCTTTCCATAAAATATTCCAAAACAAAATAACGCAAAAAAAATACAATTAAATTATAAAAGTCAAACATGGTTCAATCTTTTTTGCTAGAAGTCTGAATTTTATTCTCGGTCACTTGGAAAAACTACATCGTGTCCCACATATGACACTAATGTTGCTTCTTAATTTCGCACAGTGTGTGTATGGAAGAGAGTTTTAACGAGTGAGACGAGTTTTGGGCGTCCCTTCAGGGACATCCGATAAAATCGGAACGATACAAAAAAGATTAGTATGGCCCTTACGCAAGGATGACACACACAAATCGAGAAATTGTTTAAATTTTAATTAATGTGGTGCTAGGCCACTTGATAGAGACTTTACCTTTTAAAAGTGAGGTTCTTGGTGCGAACCTAAACATAATATAATATGAAGTAATTTAAAAGTAAAAGTAAAATATATTTTATATTTTAAAAAAATGAGTTTCGGCCTTTTGGGTGGAAAAAAACGAACTTGAGGAAAGAAGGAGCTTGCACTTTTAGTAAAAGGTCTTTAGTCTTAGTGGGCCAAGCCCGGTTGATCTTATGAGATGGGCTTAATTGAATTTCTGTAAACATGTTGGGGGCTTAGAGGTGCACAAACCGGTTTTTTTTTTGAACCCGGGTCGGGTCGGACCCGGTTCGGGTTCGGTCAACGTTTTGGAGACCGGTTTTTGACCAAGAACCGGTTCGGGTCGGAACCGGTTTTCAACCCTATAAAACCCAACCCGGTTGGAACCGGTCCGGGTTGGAACCGAACC
The DNA here is from genome assembly GCA_018326465.1 of Flaveria floridana. Classification (NCBI taxonomy): domain Eukaryota; kingdom Viridiplantae; phylum Streptophyta; class Magnoliopsida; order Asterales; family Asteraceae; genus Flaveria; species Flaveria floridana. Next base: position 27,458 of record BJCO01040727.1, read on the forward strand.
GGGCCGGGTCCAA
>BJCO01040771.1:0-11873 GCA_018326465.1 Flaveria floridana
AAGAAATCTGGAGCCGAGATAAGGTTAACTAAGGTTATGGGGTGCGAGTTCAAAAACAATAATTTTTCATTAAGTGCAACATGTATTCTGTATAGTGTTTCATTTCTTTTTGGAACTTTTAGGGTTTGAGATCTTAATTTAAAAAGTAATATTGTCTTCTTAAAACACAACAAAACATTTCTCTTGAAACAAATCAAAAACACATAAACAATCTAATAAGTGTAAAAGAACAACACAAGCAGGTGCCTATGGTGCAGGCTGGTTCACCAAACCAGGTGGGTTCATAGCCGGTCCAGGTGGGTTCAACTTCTTTTCTTCTCTATCAACAGCAGTGGCAGAAATGTAATACGACACAGCAAACATAGCATGAATGATACAAGCGATGCCACCAATAGACAGATAGCGATGGTGCGAAACTCCACATGAATTTCTTGAATTGGAATTTGCCATGACTCCTGCTACCAGCATGGAGAATCCGAAAACGAATGTGATCCTGGTACAAGTTTTAAAGCATCAAATACTGATTCTGTAAGAAGGCTTAAGAAAGAAGTGAAACGGGGTGGTGCGTACCATGAAAGAACAAGGGAGGCAAAAGCCAACCGCTTATTGTACGAGACATGGTCCAGCTCTTCTACTGACCGTACACAATGGCAGCCACCAAGTAGGTTTGTGATGGCATGAGCAAATGCCAACAGAAGTATTGCTGCAAAACCTAACTTAAAGGCTTTGTAACTTGGATCTCGACACTCAACGATCCACACTGTTAAACTTTCCACCTTTTCAACTCAACAAAAAGTACTAATTAAGAATTTGGGATGTATTTGAGCTAGAGGAGCCAAAAAGGACTGGTTGAAGCTTGCAAACAATTTATTGCATAGATATCATTAATCTTCAAGGGATAAATATACTACATAATTAAGATTATGAAGACAACATATTATGTTTTTACTAGAGTGATTTGGTGAGCCACATGAAAACATTTTAGCTAGTTGACTTCTGATCGGTTACGTGTTACTTGATTGCTTTACATGTTAGCTAGATTTTAAATTCTATAGGTTGAAATTATAATCATGCAAATCGGCTTATCATTTAGTAAATGGTTAAAAATTATAACAATCATACAGCATACCTTATTTTGTGCTACCTCAGCGTGAATGCCAAGGATTCCAGCTATAAGATCAATAAGTATGATAAGGAAACAAACTAAAGGGAGCTTGTATTGACCTGGGTTTTGACCTTTAATCACCATTTTTTATGCTAACAAGGGTTTAAGAAAGAGAAAGTTAAAGGAAAAGATGGGCCTGTTGCAAAGAAACATTGTGGATTTTACAGGCGATGGTCATGCAGGGTGGCGTTGGTGGTTATGATGGTGTGAGCAGATCTTAGAACGTGAAAAGGATAATAAAAAATAATAGAATCTGAATAAAGTGGATGGACGAAGAGTGAATGAGGTTTAACTGCATGCATATGCATGTAATTAGAAAGCCATCTTTTGTCTTCAAAGTGCTCTTTATTCTTTCTTTTGTTACATGCTCACTGGCTTGCTTTGTTGTAAGCTTCGATTCCATAGATGTTTAGAAGCGTTTCATTTTGGGTTGAGAATACAAAATCAAACAACTTAACTTAAAGCTTAAGTATTACTTTGTAATGTAATTGTACGAGCATCAAATTATTGAATTTGTTAACTTAAAGCCAACTTAACTTTGAGAGATAATATACAAGTGGGGTTGGGAGAGAATTTGCTAGTGTTCTTTATAATTTCTTCATTGTTATATAATTGTTGTTACTATGCTTTTGTTGGATTTGTGTGCACGATCATCTAAATATAGTAAGTCTTCCATCGATGTATGATTTTGAAGGGTCACACAAAATGAGACAAGATAAACGCAAGAAATGACAAGAAAAAAACCAAACAAAATATGGGAACACCGAGAGTCAAAAGAAGATGTAAAAGCAGGTAGAAGCATCTAAAAGATCATTTTTGGTTTAATTGGTTTGTCCCTTATTTGAGGCTTATTTGAGTTAGTGTTATTGATTAAATCGGCTTTCGAGCATTAAACGCACTCAACGCTCGGGTTTAAAATATTATCTTTAGTTTATGTTTTGCATTGTTTTGTGAATAACTATTCTAATCCTGATTATGTATATTCCTTCTGAGCATCAAGTGTACAAACATGTTTTGAATTATAAGTCTTATCTTAATAGGATTTGTCTAGCTGTTTTTCAGTCGGGACCACACCACAATCGGAACCACACCACTAACATGATAAGGAGAAAAGCCACAACCAAAAAAACCCTCAGTCTCAACCTATAGTATATTAGCTTAGAGCGTGACTCAACCTCAAGACCTGCCCAAAATTGTCTTTATTACCTCACCTAAACCAATTTTGCCGGACTAAAGATCATTCGTTCCTGATTATATTCTTTATAAAAGAACAGTAATATATCATCCTAAGTGTTAAAATGTGACTAACACAATAAAAAACGACAAAATGTTAAACTTTTGATTTTTACCTATCTTACGAAGGTTTTAATTTTATATTGGATAAAGACGAGTTTTGACAAAATCAAATAAAAACGAGGTTGTATTTATAAACAAAAAAAAAGTTAATAAATTTGATTTTTTATAAATTTGGCACCAAGTTGGCATTATATAGATACATACGTAGTTTTATATTAAATATAAGGAAAAGTTCAAATACAAATTATTCTAAAATTAAAAAATGTTTAAAGGATTAAAATGTTGGCATATATTCTTTTGATCAAAATTACAAGTTAGGGTAAAATTGGTAATGTTTTTATTTCTCAAGTTTCATCATTTTTTAACATTCATAACTTTTACATACGATATTATTTTTTAAAAAAAGTTACACTATAAAAACGAGAATTTTTAATCTTTAAAACACGTATAGTGTTCGTATAATAAAATTTATTCATGTGTTTTTAACTCATTGTGTAATTTCATTAGGTAATTATGTAATTTTCTGAATTGAAAGGATTACACAATTACCTTATGGGAACACATAATCAACTTGATACATAAAAAGGTACATTTCTTATTGTTGTTTTATTCGAAAATCATCATTTAAAAAGAACAATACATAGCACAATGATCAACATTATATACAATAGGTAATACAATGATCACCACTAGACTCAATGATTAACAATAAACATAATAAGTTGTTTGATGATGATTATAAAATGACCTAATCATGATTAGACAATGAACTGAAAAACAGATATAAAAATTACATTTTCAGCATATTGTTTTATTTGAAATCACCATTTTAAAAACATAATGCATAACAAAATATTCAACATTAGACACAATGAGTAACACTATGACCAACACTAGACTCGACGATTAACAATAGACACAATAAGCTGCTTAATGCGAATTACAAAATGACCTGATCAGGATTACACAATTAACTAAAAAATGTAAAAAAAGTTACATTTTTAACATTTTATTATTTAAAAATTATCATTTTAGAAAAAAAAATTCATAACCCAAAAGTCAACATTAGACACAATGTGTAAAACAATGACCAACACTAGACACGACAATTAACAATAGACATAATGAACTGCTTGACGGATGATTATAAAATAACCTGATCAAGATTACACAATAAACTAGAAAAAAATATAAAAGATTGCGTTTTTAGCATTGCTTTATTTGAAAATTATCATTTTAAAAGCACACAGTGGTTGACCCATTAGAGACAATGAGTAACATGATGACTAGCACTAGACTTGATTAATAATATACACAATAAGCTACTTCATGAGGATTACAAAATGACTCGATCAAGATTACACAATAAACTAGAAAATGTAACAAATTTTTATTTTTTGAAATCATCATTTATAAAAACACTATGCATAACAAAATGATCAACATTAGGCACAATAATCTGATAAATATTACACAATGACGTGATATTACATAATAAGCTGACGAAAATTACACAATAAGATGATTAATATTACACAATGACCTGATATAAAAATGAGTTTTTCTTACATGATCCTTATAATTTTGATACATAAAAAACAAAGTTCTTTTTCTTAGACTATATAAAAGTCTTATAAAAATGAGTTTTTCTTTCAAAATTGTAAAATTAGTCCAAACTTTTATATAATCTATTACACAATGACCTAATATCAAAATTGTACTAATTTTACAATTTTGAAAGTCTAAGAACCAAACGTAATATATAGTCAAATCACAAGGATCATGGAAGAAAAACTTACTTTTATAAAACCCTTTTGTAATAATTAGTGTTTCGTCACCCTTCTTTGGAACACCTAAAACGGTACACACAAACCACTGAATGTGAGGGCCTTAGTCATGTATTAGGCCTACGTGAGTCAGGCGAGGTAGATAGGGATTGTCACACCCTCAAAACCCACGTGCGGAGTTTTACCGCGAGGCGTGTGAACAAACCAGGATCACAGTCAATAGTTACTCAGAACGACTCTATATGCCATATTTAAAATAAAACCAACCAAAGTTCAAACTTTAAAACCATGCGGAAGCGTTTTGTAAATAAGACAAACCCAAATTATAAAAATGCATAATATGGCAAAACACGCGTCATCCCAATGCTTAAAACTAATAAATAAAAGACAAAAAAATGTGTCTATGAAATGAAGTCTTAAGACGCATGCTAGACCCGTGTTGTGCTCCTAATGGCAAGCTGAGTTAACGACCTGAGAATAGCACACTGAAAAATGTCAACACAATGATTGGTGAGTTCAAGAGTTTGCGTTTATCATAATTATTAACAATTGTATAGCATAAGAAGTGTATTGAATAAGATAGCTAGTCTATGTTCACATGTAATAACCATAGTGATTTCGTGATCGAAGCTGACTGTGTTACGTTTGTTGCCTCCCGTCACGACTTAGCAGGTCGTGATGATGTTTGTGTTTAGGACAATATTGCACCCGTTTGACCTCGAGTCGCACGGGTGGGGCTCGTCACACCCAGTAGTACTATGCAAGATTTCCCGCTAGTTACCATTATTAACGATCCAAAAGTGTGAGGGCTTTTCAAGGTATTAAGCACTATGTTAAAAACATACACAACTTATAATAATAAAACAACGTTTAAGTACAAGTATGCTACCTCCCCCAGAAGAAGGTTTATAAAAATAGAGGGGCATGAACTCACCTGGTGTATAATGATAATGAATAAAGAGACTCGTGATATATGTAAAGACAACATTTCAAAGGTTACCTAAAACACACAAGTACATAAGTGCGTGTACACAGAAACTTAATAACCCTATGTTAACCTAGTTGGCCCGTTTGACCCGTTGGTGACATATTAGATGAAATATTGTTTACTCATATAAGATAACTTAACATACAAGAGTATCATGCAATTTACCCATGCGTATCACATTATCAACCTAGGTTTTCCCTAAGTCATCATGCCACATTAGGCCATCATACTACTCATGCAAAACTCTAACAACTATCATGCTTAGTGTGACTACAACACAACTAGTGCATCATACAAAGATCAAATAATGCATGACATATTCATATGACCCAAAACTAGGAATTCCCATAACTAGGCCAAAATAGAAAATTAACCAATTAAACATTCATACAACCTAATCAACACATGCGACCACATTAGAATTCATTCATGAACATACTAGCATGATCCTAATGTCTCAAACATGATCAATTCCTCATATGTAAGAATTTGTACAAATAAAGTTTTCTCTTTAGGAAAGTACATCCCAAATCCATCAAACACTCAATATACTCATGAATTCATTACTAATATACCAATTTAAGTACATATCAATGTCTAAACATGATCAACAACATCCAAACATCATAATTCATCAACCTTCATAACCATAAGTTTCTACTTTTGGTAATCCATGAACTACAACATTTAATCTTAGGTTTCTAGCATCCATATCATCAATCTAACATACATATATCATCATAAACACTTCAATAACATCAATTCATCATCAAATCATCATATTCATGCAAATAAAGTTACTATTCTTTGTAACCTATGAACAACACATCAAAATCATAGTTTTCTTGCATAATCAACGTTAACTAGCATGTATACAATCTAACTATCATACTAAAATCATCAAACAACAACAACTTTAACATTTTTTAACCCAAATCCTAATTAGGGTTCGGCCACATCAAAAAAACACCATAAAACTTGTAAAATTCTAACCTTTAAACGTGTATTATCTTGCAATTGATGATTCCAACGTGTTCTATAGCTTGAAATTGATCAAAACCAATGTTTTCTTGCTTGTTCTTGGTTGAAATCGCAAAGGGAGGGGTGAAGAGGGTGAGATCGCAGCCGAAGGGTGGTGGGGGGGGCTAGGGTTTTGTTTTAATTAACTTAATTTTGTATAATTACCTTTTAAACCCTTGTGTTGTGTATTTTTGTAAAAAGGCACTCTTTTAAACACTTTTTAAATGATTTTTAACTACAATAATAAACATGTAAACTCATGGTAATAATTATACATTTTATCTTTAGAAAACACAAAACATACTAATTAATACGCTTGTTTCCACGTTACGCGATTAATTCCCAATTAATGTTTAAAAACACACAAACACATAAGCATAATACAATAATCACATAATCAGTTAAATTATCATTAGTTTAACATTATTAATTATTATTAGGTCACCAACATTAAACGACAACTAGTGTGTGCTCATGACACGTGTATGCAAGACTTAACAGAACTAACGGAGTTTGGTAACAGAAATTTACCAGATGTCACATTATCCCCATGTTGAAAGGATTTTCGTCCCGAAAATTGCGTTACATGGTGAGTGTTCCATCACTGGTCTACTACTACATTGGCATACAGAAATCGAAATCGAGTGAGTTTTGGATGAGTTGTCACATCATCCCCATGTTGAAAGAAATTTCGTCCTGAAATTTAAATCAATACCTTGGTCTGCTTGCATCGTCGTTTCGAATAGTTGAGGGTACTTAAGCTGCATTTGATCTTCACGTTCCCACGTGAATTCTGGTCCACATCGCGAATTCCAACGAACTTTGACGATAGTTATCTTACTTTGCTTAAGTGTTTTCATATTACGGTCCATTACCTCGACTGGTTCTTCAATAAAGCTAATTGTTCATCCACTTGAACTCCTCTAGCGGTACGACCATTGTTTCATCATTTAGACACTTCTTTAGGTTCGAAACATGAAATACATCATGGATTCCACTTAGCGAATCAGGTAGGGTTAATCGATAGGCCACTGGGCCTATTCTTTCTAATATCTCGAATGGTCCAAGATATCTCGGATTTAGCTTTCCTTGCTTGCCAAACCGAACTACGCCTTTCCATGGTGAGACCTTCAATAAAACTTTGTCGCCAATCTAAAACTCTAAGGGTTTCCGTCGTTTGTCAGCATAACTTTTCTGTCTGTCTCGCGCTACAACCATACGGTTCCGTATCTGCACAATCTTCTCAGTGGTCTCATGTATTAACTCGGGACCCGTTAGTTGACTATCACTAATTTCAGCCTAGCAAACTGGTGATCTATATTTTCTCCCATACAAAGCCTCGAAAGGTGTTGCCTGTATGCTAGGGTGATAACTGTTGTTATAAGAAAATTCCACCAATGGCAGGTGAACTTCCCAGTTATTCCCGAAATCAATCACACAAGCACGTAGCATATCCTCCAAAGTCTGTATGGTACGCTCACTCTGGCCGTCAGTCTGTGGATGATAAGCAGTACTCATATCCAATCATGTACCCAAAGATTTCTGTAGTGATTGCCAGAAGTGTGACGTGAAACGAGCGTCGCGATCAGAAATAATTGAGATCGGTACACCGTGTCTCGAAAGGATCTCCTTAAGGTACAGCCGGGTTAATTTCTCCATCTTCTCTGTTTCCTTAATTTCTCCTTAAGGTACACCGTGTCTCGAAACCCATATTGTGTCACAACCAGTATTAGTCCGGGGTAACTTAGTAATAAAGTCCATGGAGATTTGTTCCTATTTCCACATGGGTATCTCGGGTTGTTGTAACAGTCCGGATGGTTTTTGGTATTCCACTTTTACCTTCGAGCAGGTCAACCACTTGCTCGCATACGTAGCTACATCCTCCTTCATGTTAGGCCACCAGTAGTGTGCCTTTAGGTCATGATACATCTTGTCAGATCCAGGATGTATGGAATACTTAGATTTGTGTGCCTCACTCATAACTAAATCCCTCAGTTTTCTATAGACAGGCACCCAAAGTCTATCCATGAAATAATAAATTTCATCCTCTTTCACCTCCAGTTGTTTATCCATCCCCCGTAATGACTCAGACCCGATATGTTCTGCTTTTAAGGCTTCTATCTGTGCTTCCTTAACTTGTTCAGGCAGATGGGTACTGATTTTAAGCTATAGGGCTCGTACCCGTCTGGGTTTAGCTGTTTCCTTCCGGCTTAAGGCATCAGCAACCACGTTCGCCATTCCAGGATGATACTTGATAGCGCAATCATAATCACTCAGTAGCTCCACCCAACGTCGTTGCCTCATATTCAAATCCTTTTGCTCAAAGATATGTTGAAGAGTCTTGTGATTGGTGTAGATAGTGCACTTGGTACCGTACAAGTAATGTCTCCAAATCTTTAAGGCAAAAACTACTGCACCAAATTCCAAGTCATGGGTGGTATAATTCTTCTCATGAACCTTTAGTTGTCTCCAGGCGTTGGCTATCACCTTATATCGCTGCATCAGGACACAACCCAATCCTTGAATAGATGCGTCACAATACACCACGAAATCATCTATTCCCTCTGGCAGTGCCAATATCGGTGCGCTACAGAGTTTATGCTTTAACAGTTGAAAAGTCGATTCTTGACTCTCACCCCATTTGTATGCCATTCCCTTTTGAGTCAAGGCTGTGAGAGGTTGTGCGATCTTAGAGAATCCATCTATGAAACGTCGATAACATCCTGCTAATCCAAGGAATTGTCGTATCTCGCTCGGCGTTTTGGGTATAGCCCAATTCTTTATTGCCTCAATCTTAGCAGGATCAACATGTATCCCCTTCTCATTAACAATATGACCTAGGAATTGCACCTATCGTATCCAAAAGTCACACTTAGAGAATTTGGCGTATAATTGCTCATTCTTCATCAGTTCTAAAATCAATCGTAGGTGTTCTTCATGATCCTCCTTCGTCTTAGAATATATTAGTATGTCATCGATAAATACAATAACGAACTGATCGAGATAGGGTTTGTACACGTGATTCATGAGGTCCATGAACATAGCTGGTGCATTAGTCAGACCAAAGGGCATGACCAAGAATTCATAATATCCGTAATGAGTCCTGAAAGCGGTTTTCGAGATGTCTTCCTTACGAACTCGTAGCTGATGATACCCCGACCTTAAATCGATCTTAGAATAGTAACTGGATCCCTGAAGTTGATCGAACAGATCATCAATACGAGGTAAGGGGTACCGGTTCTTTACTGTGACCTTGTTCAACTCCCTATAAACGATGCACATTTGAAATGTGTCATCCTTCTTCTTAACAAAAAGGACAGGGAGCTCGTTCAGTGCTAATCGATAAGGTGAGGTGCTAGGTCGAATAAAGCCCTTATCTAAAAGCTCCTGAAGTTGTGATGACAACTCCTGTAGCTCGTTCAGTGCTAATCGATAAGGTGCCCTAGCAATTGGGGCTGCGCCGGGAGTCAACTCGATCTGAAATTCCACTTGGCGGTGAGGTGGTAGTCTAGGAAGATCCTCTAGAAACACCTGCGGAAAGTCACGTACCACGGGAATGTCCTCCATTTCCCTTTCTTCCGGTTGCTTATCAGTGACGAGTGCCGGAATGGCTAAACGACCTTTTCTTAATAACTTTTGTGCTTTCACGTACGAGATGATGCCTATCACTGCACCACTCCTATCACCTCTGACCATAAGGATTTCATCACCAACAGGAATCCATATGATTTTCTCGTGGCATATGACTTCCGCTTGCTTATTAGAGAGCCAATCCATGCCTATCACCACGTCAGAACTCCCCAGTGTAACATGCATAAGATCTATAACGAAAGTATGACCAGCAAGCTCTATCTTACAATCTCTAAGGATATGCATTACATGAATCTGTTTACCGTCGGCCAATTCTACGGTGTACTTAGATTCTAAGGCGGAGGGCGTAGCACTTAAAAGGTTATAGAACTTTAAGGACACAAAACTTCTATCGGCTCCAGTATCGAATAGTATCGTGGAAAAACATCCATTAACATAAAACCTACCAGTAACAGTCGTAGGGTCGTTAGAGCCTCACCTGAGCCAATGACGAAGGCTCTCTCTTAGGCTCTCTCTTTGGCTCCATTGTTGTTGCCACCATTACCATTGCCATTGCCATTATTGTTGTTGTTGCCATTGTTGTTGTTGTTCTGGCCATTACTATTGTTGTAATTCCCATTCTTCCTCAGCTATGGGTAGTTGCGCTTGTAGTGCCCTTCCTTCCCGCATTCGAAGCAACCTTTAGGAGTCTCTTGAGTTTGTTGTGGCTTCCTCGATAGTTCACCACGACAGTCTTTGGCTGCGGGTCCCATCTTCCCACAGCGCTGGCATTTGAAACTATCACACCTTCCCACATGGTAGTAGTTACACCGGGTGCACTTAGGATGTTTACCGCCATAACCACTCAGTCCTTGATTGTTGGTAGTTGTCTGGTTGAAACTTCGGTTATTATCAAACCTCCGTTGCTGCTGAGTTGGCTGTTGCGGCTGGGATTGAGGTTGACTACTGGAAGATGATGCCTTATTGCTGGGACCGTCCCATTTTCTCTTATTGTCGGGCACGCTCGCCATAGCGCCCCGCTTTGGAAGTTGTCCCTGTTCCACCGCTTGATCTGTTAGCTTATGAGCTAACCGGATGGCTTGTATAATCGTAGCAGGGTTGGAAGCTGTCACCATGCTTTGAATTTTGGGTACTAATCCCCGAATGTAGTGCTCGACCCTCTTATGCATTTCGTTCACCATCCCCGGGCATAAAGTGGCCAGTTCGTGGGTCTGGGTAGTGTAGGCCTCGATTTCTGAGCCTTGCATCTTGAGGTGCTAGAACTCCATCTCCAGCTTTTGTACTTCATTACGAGGACAATACTCCTCTGTCCTCATTTCCTTGAATTCAGTCCAAGGAAGTTCATTTGCCATAGCTTAGCCCAGCATTTGAACTTGCGCGTTCCACCAGGATAGAGCGGCACCTTCCGGGGTCCTGGTGGCATATTTCACCTGATCAACAGGTGGGCAGTTGCATTTGGAGAAGACGGACTCTGTCTTCTCGAACCATCGTACCAGTCCTACAGCCCCTTCAGTCCCACTGTAGGTATGTGGTTTACAGTCCATAAAGGACTTATAGGTACATACTGGTGGTCCTGTTTTAACACAACAAACATTGATCAGATATCCTATACAGTTAACCAGGATTTTTGATTTAACTTTCCATCATCGTTTACCTGCTGGCTGTCCCGGTTGGGTAGCAGCCACTACTGCCTGAACATGTTCGTTTATCAGGGTAGCAAATTCAGTAGGAGTCATGTTTATGGCACCGCCGTCATGGTCTCCAGCGCCACGTCCACGTCCGCGCCCACACCCACGTCCACGTCCACGTCCATGGGCGTCCATTTTTCACTTTACATTCACAAATACAATAATGAGTAACATCAAACACATTTATCTCATTGAAGTACAGTAAACAATAAGAAATAATGAATCATCATAACCACAACATTCATAACAAAAATGATAACCAAGATAAATAAATTGTAAATGAGTCACAATGTATTCACCAATGTCAAAATTTAAGTTTGTCGTTCGGGTGGGGAAAC
>BJCO01041093.1:0-10924 GCA_018326465.1 Flaveria floridana
TGTGTGTATGAATATATATATATATATATATATATATATATATATATATATATATATAATACTATAGTCTATATAATACTATAGTCTTTCTTTTGTGGGATGCTCTGTCATAGCTGAAAGGAAACTGAATGAAATTATTCAAGCTATGTAGGGGAAAGTGTCATGATAAAGTATTAAGAAAATATATAAACGGTGGCATGTTAAGTGGGTTTTTATAAACACAGCAGTTAATTACCAACCTTCATGCAAGTTTTCACGTATGTATGATTAGCAATAAAACCTTAACTAATAATAGCAACAAAAAGCTTGCTGTTAAACCAGAGATCAACCCAAACTAATCATAATAAACAAGAATCCAATACCTTCAACTATCTTACAATTAGGGGTGTTCAAAAATATCCGAATCCGAAACCGAATCCAAAATAACCAAAAGTCCGAAATTCGGATATCCGAAATTTCGGATTCGGATTCGGATAGTGATGTTCAGAATTTTCGAATATTTCGGATATCAGAAATATCCGAAATATCTAAAATATTTTTATAAAAGTTTAAAAATATTAAATATTAATTAAATATTTCAGACACTTTTAGATATTTAGAATATTTTAATAAAAAACTTTGGATATCCGATAAAAACTTCAATAAAAATTATTAGTTTTTTTTAATTTATTAAATAATACAAATTTTCTTTGAATTCGGATATCCGAACGGATATCCGAATCCAAAATTTCGGATATCCGAAATCCAAATTTCAGATAGTGAAATTCACAATCTGAAATTTTAAGGCATCCGAAATTCGAATATCCGAATTTCGGATATCCGAATTTGAACACCCCTACTTACAATGATTGAGAAAAGAATGAACATCAAAAACCTTGAATTGATTTGATTATACACTCATACATCTATAGCCGATACATTCGTATGCTTTATACTCCTAATTGAATGGCTAACTAACAGTTAACAACCCAATAACAATAATAGAACTAAGAATATAAAATTGACACTTCTAGTCCCTGTATTTACAACCATCATTTGACTTTAGCTTCACATACTACAACAATCTCCACCTTGAAGTAGAAGTCAACCAACCAGTAACATCTTCAAATAACTAAGGAATTTAACTCCAGGTAGTGACTTCGTAAACACATTAGAAGCATTATCATTTATACTAACCTCCTACACATCTATCTCCTTTGAACTAACCACATCTCGAATAAAATGTAGTCTCACATTAATGTGCTTTGTCCTTTCATGAAAAACTGCATTCCTGGTCAACTGCACTGCACCTTGGTTGTCACACAACACCACAACGTTGTCAAACTTAGCACCAAGTTATGCAACAAAGCCCTTTAGCCATAATGCTTCCTTAATAGCCTAAGTCAGTTCCATATATTCAGCTTCTGTAGACGGCAATCCACCACATGTTGTAATGAAGCTCTCCAACTAACAGTATTCCCTAGAACCATGAAAGAATATCCAATAATCGATCTCCCTCTATCTAGATTTTTAGCATAATCCGAATCAACATAACCAACAATTTCATTTCTACGCCTACCATCACCAAAACAAAGACCAACTTGTTGAGTACCACTAAGATATCTCAACATCCCCAGATCAGAAAGAAATCTGCTAATAACACTGACTCCATATCCAATATCAGGTCGAAAGCATACCATTAAATACGTGAGACTACCTACCATATTTGCATATGGCACTCTGCTCATATATTCCTTCTCTTCCAGGTTCTGAGGAGCATCCATCTTAGACAATCTAAAATGCATAGCTAGAGGAGTGCTAACTACCTTGCATTTTAACATATTGAATATACTCAATACCTTCTTTATATAAGAGAAATGAGACAATTTCAAGTGTCTCAAACTTCTGTCTCTAATACCATTCCAAGTAGCTTCTTTGCAGGCCCAAGTTCCTTCATCTCAAATTCATTCATCAACATAGCCTTTGTGGTTATAGTCTCATCCTGATCTTTACATGACAATAACATGTCATCTACATAAAGCAGTAGATACACAAATTCATTTGGTGCATACTCCTTATAAAAGACACATGAGTCATAGCTGCTTCTCGTAAACCCATTTGATAGCACATGTTCATCGAACCTTCTATACTATTGTCTTGGAGACTGTTTGAGACCATATAATGACCTCTTTAACAAACAAACTTTGTCTTCTTGGCCTTGTACTTCATACCCCTTAGGCTGCCTCACATAGACAATTTCTTTAATATTTCCATGGAGGAAAGTTGTGTTTACATATAGTTGTTCTAATTCAAGTTCAAACAGATGACTCTGATTAATAAGTGTTTCATAACAGGACTATATATTTCATTATAATCTATACCTGCCTTTTATGTGAAACCTTTTGCAATAAGCCTGGCCTTATACCTTGGCCCCTCTATTCCTGGAATTCCCTCCTTCAATTTATAGAGCCATTTACAACTTACAATGGTTTGAGCATCAGGTTTGTCAACAAGAACCCATGTGTGAATCTTTATCAGAGACACCATTTCTTCTTCCATTGCTTCTCTCCATTTATTAACATTCATTGAACTTGTTGCCTTTTAAAAGTCAAAGGAACATCATCATCTCCATCTCAACTACATTAAACATAAAAGCTAAGATGTCATCCCCTAACCTATACCTTGCAGGTGGAACTATTGTTCTCCTAGGCCTATCCTTTGCTAGACTAAATGTAGGTGACTTTTGTACACTTTCAGGGTTCTTCTCAGGGTTCTGTCTTAGACCTTCTGTAGTGCACTTTTCTTTATCACCCATACTCTCCACCTCAATCTAAATATCATTTAAACTCTAGCTTGGCCCAGCTTCTTGACCCTTTTTCATGACATCCTTGGACATCATTTCTTCCTTGAATGCTACTACATCCCTAATAACAAACACCTTAGGGCTGCCATCATCCAGCCTCCACAACCTGTATCCTTTTACCCCTTCAGGATAGCCAATCATAATACATCTTTGAGCTATTGGCTCTAACTTCCCTTGACTATTGTATGCAAAAGCTAGAGACCCAAAGACCTTTAGATTGCTATAGTCAGTTTCCTTCCCTGACCATACTTCCATAGGTGTCTTCATATTAATGGCAGATAATGGTGATCTGTTTATCAAATATGATCAGTTGTTACTGACTCAGCCTAAAATGATTTGGGTAAACCAGAGTTTGATAACATACACCTTACTTTATCCATCAAGGTCATGTTCATCCTCTCCACTAGCCCATTCTATTGAGGGGTACAAGGGACCGTTAAATTTCTGGCACTTCCTTGGGTTACATAATTGACTGAATTGACTATTACAAAACTCAAGTCCATTATCAGTCCTTAATTTCCTCAACTTGTTCCCTGACTAATTCTCCACCAAAACCTTCCATTCTCTGAACTTCTCAAAAGCTTCAGTCTTATGTTTCAACAAATGTACTCAGACTCTTCTTGAATAATCATCAACTATAGCTAGATAGTACCTAGCTCCCCCTAGTGACATAGTTTTAGCAGGTCCCCAAAGATCAGAATGTACATAATCAATGATTCTTTTAGAGTTATGTATGCCCTTACCAAACCTCACCTTGTGAGCTTTCCCCCATGATACAATGGTCATAAAAGCCAACACCCTTGTTTTTAATGTCATCTATCAAGCTTGCTTCATGATTTTAGTGAGACCTTGGCCACTTATGTTACCTAGTTTTCTATGCAAAAGTTGAGTCAACTTAATGTTGGTGTCTTCAACAATAGATGCTACATATGTCTTACACACCTATCTACACATAAGTGTTATCTTCTTTCCTACCCCAAGAAGTATTACTCTTGTCCCTATCACTACCTTAGCTTTTTAAGGTTGACACTACATCCTGCCTTTTCAAATAAACCAATGGACAGTAAATTTCTTGTCAACTCAGGTATGTACCTTACATTGTTCAGACTCAACTTAGTTCTATTATGCAGTTGCAAGATCACAATGCCATGCCCTTTAACTCTACATGGCTTATCATCTCCCAACTGTACAACTCCAAGATCCTCTAATTTCAGCTCGGCAAAATACTCTTTGTGAGGTGTCATATGATATGAGCACCCTGAGTCAAGTATCCACTCTTCATTACTCTTGTTGTTGGTCACAGCTAGTACGTCTGAACTTTCATAGCCATCAATAGATGCCTCAGGGGATATATTACCTTGAGCTCTCGTAGAACTAGACTCCAATCTCCTTTTTCTCCTTTCAGGGCAATCCTTCTTAAGATGTTTCTCAGAATTGCATATGTAGCACCTTCTCTTGAACTTAGATTTAGACCTTGGTTGTACCCTCTTCTTGAACGATCTTTGCTCAGGCCTTCCCCTCACGAATAAACCATCGCTGGAATCTTCTTTGATATCAGTTCTCTTCTTGAGTTCCTTTGAATTTAGAGAAGCAAGGACTTCTTTCATTGAGAGGGCGTCCCTTCCATACATCAAGGTATCTACAAAATGTTCAAAACTTTAAGGGAGTAATGTCAGTAATATTATCGCCTGGTCTTCGTCTTCAATAGTGACATCGATGTTCTCAAGGTCTAATACTAATTTGTTGAATTCATCGGTGTGGTCCTTTATCGATTTCCTTACGGCCATGTTGGACGTGTATAATCTTTTCTTCAAGTAGAGTCTGTTTGCTAATGATTTGGTCATGTACATGCTTTCTAATTTTGACCAAATCCTTGCCGCGATATTCTCCTTTGATAACTCTCTGAGTACTCGACCTCCCAGGCTCATGATGATGGCACTGTGGGCCTTCTCCATGATATCTTTCTTCTCCTTGTCGGTTAGGGTTGCAGGTAATCGGGCTTCACCGGCGAGCGCATCCACTAAACCCTGATGCACAAGTAATGCTCGCATCTTCAACCGCCATAGCCCAAAGTCGTTCTTTCCATCGAACTTCTCTAATTCAAACTTCGTTGACACCATATTGATCGTGAACCACTTTCAATTTCTCCTTAGTCTCTAAATTGAGCCTCAAACGTGGCTCTGAAACCAATTGTTAAACAAGAGATCAACCCGATAATCACAACTTGTTAAACTAGAGATCAACCCGATAATCACAATTAACAAGAATCCAATACCTTCAACTACTTTACAATGATTGAGAAAAGAATGAACATCAAGAACTCTGAATCGATTTGATTATACACTCATACATCTATAGCCGATTACATTCGTATGCTTTATACTCCTAATTGAATCGCTAACTAACAATTAACAACCCAATTACAATAATAGAACTAAGAATATAAAATTGACACTTCTACTCCCTGTATTTATAACCATCATTTGACTTTAGCTTCACATACTACAACACTTGCAGCAGTGAAAACTCTTAATATTTGTTTGAAAGTAACATACATACATGAAGGTAGAAGATGTAAGCTTCACAATCAAAAGCAGCCAAACTTCCAAGTATTATAAGGAGCAAACCTTTTGAAGGATATGTTATAATTAGATATAAGATAAACGGCTAGTTTATCTTACATCTAATTATAAGATAAAGAATGAAGTTTTTCATGATCCAAAATGAATAAAGAATTTAATAGTATCTGTAGGTAAATAACAATGAAAAAGAAATACCAAACATTAAAATGCATGTGATATACAATGAAGAACTAAATTACTAAGATATTAACAAATAAGAATTGTTGACTAAGTTTTTGAACTAAAAAACAGTGAGATGCACTTGATGTAAAAAATCAAAACAAATCATTTTAGCTGCTTGTGAATATAATTAATGAATCTGTTCATTTGTGTGCAACACCTAAACGCAAATATAACCATCAATTTGAAGAAGACATGTTAAAAGCACTAAGTATTGCGTAAGCGGAGTTTTGGCATGTGTACGAAGGAAGAAAGAGTCATATATGTATATATATATAGGGGAAGGATCAAATGAAAACCATGTTTATAATTGAAAACGGTGAAAACCAGGGGTTACATATATGTAAGTACGTATTACAAAGTGTATAACTAATAGTTACACATATGTAAGGGTTATGTTTTTGTAAGTACGTGTTACCAAGTGTACAACTAAAAGTTACGTACATCTAACTCATAGAAGTTACATATACGTACCTCGATTCGTTATCATCGTCAGCCTTGGAGTTTAAATTAAAAAATAAACAATGACCTCAAAAAATAATGTTAAAATTTACTTAAATATACTTTAAATAACTAAAAAATTAAATCAATTATAAATTATGTAATTGGATAGTGGTGGTTTTCACGGTTTTCAATTATAAACATGGTTTTCATTTGATCCCTTCTCTATATACATATATATATATGTATATATACATATATATATACATATACATATATATATATATGTATATATACATATACATATATATATGTATATATACATATATATATACATATATATATATACATATATGATATATATATATACATATATATATATAGAGAAGGGATCAAATGAAAACCATGTTTATAATTGAAAACCGTGAAAACCACCACTATCCAATTACATAGGTTATAATTGATTTAATTTTTTAGTTGTTTAAATTATATTTAAGTAAATTTTAACCTTATTTTTTAAGGTCATTGTTTATTTTTTAATTTAAACTCCAAGGCTGACGATGATAACGAATCGAGGTACGTATATGTATATATACATATATACATATATGTATATATATATACATATATGTATATATACATATATGTATATATACATATATACATATATACATATATGTATATATATACATATATACATATATGTATATATACATATATTTATATATACATATATGTATATATGTATATATATCTATATATGTACATATATGTGTATATATATATATATATATATATATACATTCTATTGAAAACCATAAATATGTAAAGAACTACTAAAAACCACGTAAGCAATGAACATAACACCTCAATAAAAATGATAATGCTAAAAGATGATGGTTTAATTCTATTTTTTCATTTTTTCTTTCATTTTATCACCCCTCTCCCTAATTTTTTTAGAAAAACTATAAAATATTCATATATGCAATATAATATGGGTGCATATATGAACATTATCAAAATACTATAGATATCATGATTTTTAAAAATCTATCTTAAAATTAGTAAAATTTCAAACATTTTGATATATTTATATAATAAATAGTAGAAGATTTTAAGTGATTCTTTCTGGTTCTTTACAGATTTATGGTTTTCAATTGAATATCCATATATATATATGTATATATATATATATATATGTGTGTGTGTGTGTGTATATATATATATGTGTATATGTATATATTTTTTGTTAATGCATCAATAGCAACCAAACAACAAATTAAATATTTGTTACAATGGTCAAAACAACCATGTGAATGTAGCTATTGCCACAATCAGAAGCTGAATAAATTGAATCAATGTATATAAATCTTAAGCTTTTTGTACTGTTACTTGTTATGAGCCGTTTGAGTTCCATAAAGGCTCATTTGAGGGTGCTTTTGATCGAATCAACTTAGGCAAGTAGAAACATTAGCATTTTGTTTACTTTTTCCCCCTTACATTATAAACACCAATTTGGGGTGAAATTGGGTAGAACCAAAACTCTTTCATACACTATGCTTCAAGAACAGTATATTATAAATTATTCATCTCAATTTCAATCGTTAGGAAGTTTGGCTGATTCCTCACCACTCCTTATCGCAGACGATTGGCTCTATTCACTAACATTACTCTTCCGTCTTCAACGTAGGGCATCCGGCCGGAGGCATTCCAACACCTCCATCGTCCGATTCTCTCTCTTCGACATCAAAAAGTTGTAGGAAAAACGCATCGTATTCCAGAGGTAGGTTGTAGGGATAAGGCTCAAGATATAAACAAAATTATAGATTATGTTTTATTCATCAAATATAAAGTTTTAAAATACGAGGATGAGGATGAGGATGGGATGGAGTGAAATATAAAATCACACAATTCTGATATTACATTAGGCGTTTAATAAATAAGACTAAGACTTATAGATATAGATTATGTGTTATTCATTAAACGTAAAGTAATAAAATTCATACAAACATATTAATATAAAAACTATGATCATGTGATAACGGATAATGGATGTAATTGGACTAACGTACTTTATTTCATATATTTTTATCTTTAACGCAAGTCTTAGAACATTTTAAGGCAATCACACGATAATCAAAATTCCAGATAACGGATAGAAGTTCAATTTAACTGAGGTATTGAAAAATCAACTAGCAACCTTGTTTACTAGATTAACATGTGGAAAAAAAAAGAAAAATAAGAAGAGTGTTTAGATGGGGTTACATCAAGAGTTTTACGAGTGAATTATGCATCTAATTAGCGACCACCACACCTAGTGATAACATTACAACCTCGAGAATAAGGGTTAGCCTGACGTCTGCTATTACAATCATAATAAGATTGGCCACGTTGGTTGCATGGAACAACATTCTTATTCAAAGCACTATAACTGATGTAGCCTCTTCCAGCTAGGATTCTTCGAGCACTTTCGGGGTCCATCATCATCATCTCTTCCCTGGCGTCAATCATGTCTCCTACGAGTCGACGGGGAAAGCCATACAAACGGCCTGGAACGGTTAATTGAGGTTGTGACGTAAATAACATAGACATGGATGTTGAAAAACAAAGCGCAACGATTGCCAAGATGATGACATGAAAGCCAAGATGGTTAGCCATCTCTCATAGACAATTACAAGCAAACAAAGGGCAATAATCCTAACTTTTCTTTAGAATAATGAGAATGAAGATCGATGTTGTCTTCAGATGTAATTTATGTGGCTAATTATAAAGATATGTTTGAATCTACTCCCATATTTAGGATGTGAATTTGTAAGAGAAGAGATCCATAATTTTTGGTTTAGTGGGATTCCTAGCCACACATTTATATGGTTCGTTATGGATTTTCTACATGTGTATTGAATGTTGGAGAAGGATAAAAAACAATAAAAATATATTTATTTAAGTCACATGTGATGTAATAGTTAATAGAGCAACTAACTCGACAAACGTAATGGATACATTTAGGAGTCTTGTAGTTTAAAACTATAAAACCGTCTAAATTAATCATCACTCTTGACTTTTATTTTGCCATCCGTTTTTATATCTTAGGTCGGTGGGCTTTAAAAATTTATAAACTCGAGAGTTGGGCCTAGTAGATGGCATCTGAACTACAAGCATACTTTTAACTAAGCTTATCTATTCGTTTTCGATCAAGATCATACCCTCAACCCCAACCTCCTCAGCATATATAAATAGAAAAACTCCGTAACTCGACCTAGAGTATTTTACAGGTATGGCTAGAAGCCTAGAACCATAAAGTGTCATTATACAAACTTCTATGACTTCATGTCAACCTGTAAATATGTATGTCATGTTTGTGTTCGACCCACAAACACAATACATGAGTCATGCATTATGCAATAAATGCAGTAAAATTTCCTTTTTATTATTTGTCTTTCAACCTTTCTTTATAGATCGACAAACATAGACACATCTAATATAAGGCACGCAAACATAATGCATAGATCGACTAGAATTGGCTGACTCGTTATCAAAACTAAATTTACGTTGAAAAATAGGGTAATTCGAACTTATATCGTTAAATGAAAACATATTATATTTCACCCGATTATTTTCCAAAGAAATTTATGTCGAAACGTTGACCAACTCTAACCGTACATAAAAAGCACATTCATCAACGTTGTATGCAACGTACTAAAGTATACATTACACAAACCCCCGACCCTTTTTTTAATTAAATTTATGTCGAGACGTATTTTATATCGTTGAATGAAACGTATTATATTTGGTCCAACTCATTTTCGAACTAGATTTATATCGTAACGTATTTATACTGTCAAAATTAAACGTATTATATTTTTGAAACAATAAACAAATACAACTAAAGACAAAAGTAAAAATTAACATATATATAATATCATAACATAATATATATTTCTTATTATTAAAATCTATTTAAGGTATAAGAAACCTATCAAAAGAAAGAGAATGAAAAGTTTAAAATTTAGCTCCCTAAAAGAGAGGTATGCCTCGGACCTGGGCGCCTAGAGAAAGCTTTTGCCACTAAACCAATTGCACATATGTTTAATATCTTTTACATTCTAATAGTTAATGGTGTTAAGTAATTGAAAAAATAGTAAAAAATCCAACAACCTTTGTTTTTGTTTTTAATAGTAAGTATAATAAACTAATAGTTATTTTTCATCTTATTTATAAAACTTATTCAAAACTACTCAAACTAATAGGAGCACAACCCAAAGTAGCCAAATAACTTTTACCCGGACTCACAACAGTTAAAAAGTGAGAAAAGGCACTGGTTGTAATTACCAAAATTAGAACCCGATTTGGCTAGCCGAATGGTCGGCAACGGTGTTGCCAATCAAACTAAAGTACCTAAGGTCCCTTATCCAAGGTGCCATGCCTTATTATGGGGCTGTTTGATAAAACTGACTGTGTAAGATCTGACTGAGTCAGAAGCTGACCCAGTAAGAAGTTCTGACTGAGTCTGCATTTGACTGAAACTGTATCTGACTGACTCTGCTGAATGAAAAAAATAACCGCTATATACACTTCTGTTAAATTTCTCTGTTAAATTTCTCTGCTAATTGAGTGTGAAATGATAAATAATAATAATAATAATAATAATAATAATAATAATAATAATAATAATAATAATAATAATATAACCACAACCACAAACACACAATCACAAACACACAACCACAAACCGTCTTCTTCATTTCTTCTTCCCCACACACGCACACACAAACACACACTCACACACACACACACAACCACAACCACCATGAAACTCGCCGGAAAACTCCACCCCAAACAC
>BJCO01041413.1:0-28016 GCA_018326465.1 Flaveria floridana
GTCCCATGCACTATGATTATTATATATATATCTATGCATACACATTTCAGGGTGCAGCCTTCTATAAACACACATTTACGCATACAACATACATACAAGAGAATATACATGCATACATATGAACAAGGAACATACAACCATGCACATGATTTAAATTTCGTACAGATTACCCACATACACACATGTGTGTTCGCAGAACACACACACAAAACGTGTACACTCCCGTACGCATACATATATACAGGCAGATACACACACATTCATCATCAATCCGAGACCCGAACAATGGAGTAACCCCGGAAACAAAACAGCACCTGAACCGTAACCCGAACTTTAAAACCGTATCAATACGAATATAATTATCGATTGAAGAATCTTACCGAGCGGGATACGGAGGATGTAAGAAGTCGGACGGATGAATGCCCCTTTCTTTCACCGCGGTGCGCACGACTACGGAAATGTCGCCGGAGGTAGAACGAATTCGTCGAGCAATGTTGAAGAAGTGTTACGGTGGAGGGCTGCAGCGAGCGTTGAGATAAATCGATCGATGGCAGTGGGGGTGAGGATTTGATTCACGTGATGGAGCAACAGGGGGGGTTTATGGAACCGTGGGTGGGGGTAGCGGTTAAAGTGATCCGAGAGAGACAAAAGTGGGGAGTTAGTTGGGTGACAAGTTTGGGAGGATGGGCACTCTCACCCCCTCAAGTTAGCATGATTACACCTTAGCCCCCTCCGATTTACACCTATTTGCTATACTTACAAATTTAATTATTAGTTTGATTATCAATAATTGGTATAATAATAATCGTTAATAATAATGAAATTTTATTAATCATAAATCAGTGGAGAGAGATTAGATAATGAGAGTGGGGTATTAACTTGAAAACTCGGGTTGTCACATCTACGTCTGTGCGACGCAGACAAAAAAATCAGAAATAGCTTTTATAAAATAACAAACACCCCCTAACGGTTTTGCTACCACTTCACAACAAAAGTTATACTTTATAACACCTGATGATTGTTTATTTTGATTTATTTATAAGTTTTGAATGGTTTTAAAAATGTGTAATTTTCTTTTTCTAGATTTATAATCCTTTTTAGGGTTTATACATACTCCCATTCCTAGACCGATTAGTTATATTTTCCTCCAAATTAAAGTATAAATTGCATATATCTTCTTCCTAATATTTATATATTACATAGTAATCCAATTTATTAAAATCAACTTAATAAATGACTCTTTTGCTCTTATTTTACTAAAGGATTTTTACATATTATCTTTTGATAATGTAATTTTTTAGATATTTGGTAATAGTTTTTTGTATTTGAAGATATAATGTTGATCAGCATGATTGTTGTTTCTAAAAAGTTTTAGATTTTTGTAATTGGAGATGTAATTTAGTTGCTTTATTATACAAAAGGCTTAAATTTAAGAAAATATGTAATTGATGATCTTAGTAAGAAAAATATGTAAAAATCTCTTAGTAAAAATAAATGTAAAATAATCATCCAATAAGCTAACTTCACGAAATGAATAAATATGCAATATATATGGATTTAAAAAGAGAAACTATATAATTGATTTTTTTATTTGAGAATATATGTAATTAATGATTTTAGAAAGAAAAAAATATGAAAATGCCCCAAATATGTTTTTTGCATGGCAAATCTATCTTTCTTTGAAGTTACACCAAATTACCACCTTTAAGTGGCTAGCCGTAGGACTTTCTCTCTTAGAGAATAAGCCTCTACCAGATGGGCTAGCTTCACATTGATCCTCATATATCGACTTTATATATAACTTAATATATATTATTTAGTTATTTTCATTATAATGTTATATATAATAGTAATTATTATGTACCCATATTTAATGTAGTAAAAAATAATTATATAAATATTATGTTGGTTTAGCTTGCAAGCCTAGCGAGGCCTAATATATAAAGCTTGGCACCGGTCTCGTTTAATAAATGAGTTTTGATACGTTCTAGCTCAAGCTTCGGTCGATTCAATCCCTTAGACTTCTAGTAAGACAACCTCAAGTAGCTTATGAGCCGCTAAACTTGTTTTTAATCTGTACCGGAACCGTTCACAACTCAGTAACTCACAAGGATGAATTGTATAGGCTTAAGTGAATAAAAGATATAAATGTCAAGGAAACTCATATTTATCCTAAGCCACAAGTACATGTGAAATGTCACGCCTACATACATGATTATCATGCAAGTCAAAGTCTTATTCTACCACTTTGACAACGGTTTTCTTTTTTTGAATGACAAAATGGTCAAATCAATCCTATGAGTTTTTCACATGAGCAATTCACACTTAAGAAATTCTCCAGCTGTCCAGTTTGGTTTGTAATTATATATTTGAATTGTTGTTTTTTTTCAGGGTTCTATCATAATTATCATTTTCATGTAAAAAAGATTTTTTTTCATTTCACTTTCCAAGGTTTTAAAAAGTTGTATTTTTCATTCAAAAATGTTAACTTCGTTAATTAAAGTCGATGGTTTCTATTATAACCCCTTCACAACGGGTTCCTAACAACAGGTAGGGTTGTTCACGAGCCGAGCCGAACCGAGCGGACCTTTGCTCGTGCTTGGCTCGTTTCCAAACCGAACCGAGCCGATCGGCTCGTTTACAACCGAGCGGAAAATCGAACGAGCATTTTTCGAGCGTTAAATTTTCGAGCGAACGTCGAGCGAGTGCAAACGAGCGTCAGATAATTTATACAACCCAACTATCTTATGTGTCATATAATTTATACTGCAGCAAATAAGGTTTAATAACATAAAAATGAGCCACATTTCATTACATAATACTTTTGTGGATGATAACACGTTGTGGCTGACGATGAAGCTAGCTAAGCCTGTAGCCGATAAGGCGAGAGTATATTGCAGATAACGGTGACGGTGAGAGTGAGATGATCGAAAAAATATCTTTTAACGGATTAGGATTTCACTTTTATATTAAGTGTAGAATTCTTTTATTACATTGATTGATCAAATATGCATAAATAGAATTATATATTTGTATATAATGAGTCAAATCTACTACAGCACTACGTATAAACTATATATACATATTAATTCGATCCGAATCGAACCGAGCGGACCTTTGCTCATGCTTGGCTCGTTTACAAACCGATCCGAGCCGATCGGCTCGTTTACGACCGAGCAAAAATTCGAACGAGAAATTTTCGAGCAAATTCCGAACGAACGTCGAGCGAGCGTCGAACGTCGAGCGGTTTGGACAGCCCTAACAACAGGGAGAAATCAGCTCCATCCTCCTCCCCCCACAGATGAAAGTGATTCAATCAATAATGAAAGGTTTGAAGATTAGAGTTTTTTTCTATATATGTGACTATGTGTTGATAAAAAACATATTTATCAAAATGACTGATTTGAAAAATATTTATTAAAATGAGTGTTTTTTAAAACTTTTGGTTTTCTCACTCCTAATGTCATTGGATCAATAACATTATACTCAAATTAATGTTATTGTTTTAGAAAAGTTAAAGAAAAATTTCTAATAAAATAAAAAAAAACAATGTACTAGATTTTCATATTTTTAAAAGGGTTTTCTGAAAAAAAAGTAGTTCTTTTAGCTATTTATATATTAAAATAAAATAGCACATTATATTTCCGTCAACTTCCGTAATTTTAAATATCTTACATATAAATAAAATAAATTTAAGTTGTTGTTTATATCCTTTATTCATTTACTAAAAGAGTTTTAAAATAATTTAGAAATATAATAGTAAAAGGCATTTGTAATATAAAAAAATACAAATGAGCTTTTCATAAACGTTTTATAAAATATCACACTTTTTAGTCAATTTTAATTGATGACGATTGAAGCAAGATTAAGTGAACGTGAAAATTTAAATATAAAAAATGAATTCTGAAAATTTTGAAAAAAAAATTGTCACAAGGATTGAAGCAATATTAAATAAACGCAAAATGAATTTCAGTTAATTAATCGAACAGAAATACTTGTTCTTATTTGTTCATTAATTAGATAAGCGATCATAGATGAAATTTCAGCCGCAAGGATTGTCCCCCAGTTTGATTCATAACCCTAGTTACTATTGATAAAAGTTTGTAAATGATAGTGACAAGGACAAATTATTAGTGTCCTACATATTTATAAGTGCGTATGAAATATTTTACAGATTTTTAATCATTTTAAGAAACCTTTTTTATATTATTACGATTCAACAAAATATTTTTTATATACTTTTTGTAATATATATCACGATACAACCAAATGTATATATAAATGTGAACGAATACTTTTTATTACACATTAAAACAGTTATGCAAAAAATGAATGTGGGATGTTTATGATCCAACTAGAAAATTTTAGAAACCTTTTTAAAAAAATTATGTATATCCAGTAAATTGTTTCTTGATTTGTTAGAATTCTTTTTAACAAAAACATGATTTTAAAGATAATGTGGTTTATCCAATAATATTCTGAGTGAGAAGGAAAAAAACTTCAAAAAACAACTATTTTAATAAATATTTTTCAAATCACCTATTTTTATAAATAAGTTTTTTATTAACACCCAAATGGTAAAAAAAACTCCAAATATTAAGGGGTTGTTTGTTTCCGTCTCTTAATGGTTCAAATGTCTGAATGGTTCAGCACTTGGTGCAGACTTCTTATTGTTTTAGCACTTAATCACTTATAAATTGTCAAACAACCCCTAAATGGTCAAAGATCTGATGTAGGTTTCGTGAATAAAATAATAATACATGAATGGAATTTTTAACCATGGAATATGATTTTGTGTTATTATATGAAACAATATATAGTTACCCTTTTTAATGATGGATGTTTAACAATTTAAATTAATGGAGTTAAGGTTTTTGAATGAAAATTATAACTTTTTAAAACCTTATGGAACCAAATAGGAAAAAAAATAATTCTTTTTAATGAAAATGATAAATATAATCAAGCTAAAATGAGAATTTTTTTAAAAAAATGGGTATTATAGAAAGAGAAAGATGTAAAGGGGGTAAATTCTTGATTGATGGTGACATTAGGAGTACCCGCCCCTGCCAAGGGCGGGTTCTTCCCCTCGGTCAGCGAACCTGACAAGAAATGACATGTCTCTGTTGCATTGCATCGAAGTAAGTGTGTGGTCAAGATTAAGGGAGACCACACCCCTCTGAAGGGTGGGTTCTCTTTCTTCCATGTACCGTCCGATTGATTACACCATGCAATCTCAACCACACAATAGAAAAAAAACTAACTTTCTGACATCTGAGACCACACCCTTAGCAAGGGCGGGTTCTCAAAAACCCTGACAATTGCTTTACTTTTCCAACTACCACCCCACCAAAATACACCACCCCCACCCCTCGTATATATATCCCATTTAAACTAACAAATTTCGTAACAAATCTCCACACCTAAATTTTCTATTATTTCATACTTAATTTCAAAAAACAAAATGAGCTGGAGAATTACACCAGGTCCACTAAATAACGATCTGTTATTTTTAAGTGGTCAACATAGGGCTGATTATTATTTTCGAGATCCAGAAAGTGATGAAGGAATTTTACGTGTTAGACGATGTGATAAAGCTTTTTGGGATTACATTGATGACGTTCCTATCCTTGAAAATATTATGAGATATATAAGGTTGGTTGTTTTTACGGGTGTGATCGAGTGTGGTTATCGCAAACTTGATCGTGCTCTTATCTCAATTTTGGTGGAGAGATGGAGGCTGGAGACACATACATTTCATTTACCGGTGGGAGAAACCACAATAACCCTTCAAGATGTACAAGTTTTATGGGGTTTGTCGGTTGAAGGTGATGTTGTTTCTGGCACTGATTATGTTATGAGTGCATCTGAAATTATAATGAGGTTTGAGTATTTAACCGGTTGTACACTCGCTACAAGCGCTGTAAGTGATTATAAGTTAAACCTAAGGTTTATTTTAGATGAAATAATAAAACCATTCCCTAATAATGCCACAAATTTTCAGTGTATCCAACGAGCTAGATTAATTATATTTTTTATGATTGGTGCCACTTTATTTTCTGATACTTCTAGCAATTGGGTGCACATAAATTATTTAAGTCATATTGAAAACTTAAATAACTGTAGTAGACTTAGTTGGAGAAGTGCAGTTTTAGCATCTTTGTATAGACAATTATGTAAGGCAACGAGTGTCACAAATCGAGAGGTTGGTGGGCCTTTATTCTTGTTGTAATTATGGGCATGGGAAAGATTACATTCTATGTGTCCCCGGAATACGAGAACTATTGATTTCAGATTACCATATGGTGCACGGTATGTTAAAAAAGCTTATAAACTATTTTTAAGTAATCTTATATTTTTTAGTTAACCGGGTATATTTGAAAACTTGATTACAGATGGAAGGGTGAACTTAGTTATGTAAACGCCACTCCGCATTATTTGAGTGTGTATCAATCTCAGCTGCATTCATTAAGCGAGGCCACGATACGGTATTAATATTAATCTAATATTATTTTGTATATATTAACATTGTGAAAATATATAATTTATATTTTTTGTATCAGTTTAATTGGAGGACTATTGATAATATTATCCACCTTCTACCTGATATCCGCACAAGTGGATATCAAAGCTGGAGAAGTGACACATACCTTATATGTTGGGAACTTGTTGAGCCTCATATTCCAAGTAGGGTTTTAAGACAGTTTGGAATGTTCCAATTAATCCCTACAAATGTGTTACTAACCCGGGGAGCAACACACAAATCTACATTCGATTGCTCGTAAAGGTGGTAGAAATAAAAACCGGTTACAACATCATAATATTTTTGTTCAAGCATGGGCGTCTCGGCATAATTCAGTTGCTAATGAAACACACACTAATGCGCCAATTGCTTCTAAAGCATACATGAGGTGGTATTTAGAGCGTACCATTGTGTATATAACAAACCCAGCTAATCAAGACACGAACCCTCATGGCTTCCAAAATGATGGACAAAATCAGCAGCTTCATAATCTCTTAACTCATGAGGATCTTCAAAATAGTTCACCTCCCCGTAAAATCCTAGATTAACACCAGAATTATAATTGTTTGAAACTCCATAGCTGTTATTGTCATCATCACCGGATTCTTCTTGTGATGGAATGAGTTCAGTATCCTCACTGCTATCTGAAGTACCATCATCTGACTTATCAAAACCTCCGTTATCATCATCAACTTGATGATGAGAATTGGTTGAAAGACCGACTTCATAATCATGTGATCTTACATTGCCTTGATGAGAATTGCTTGACGGATCGGGTGCTTCTGATACAGAGAAACAGCGTACGAGATCCATATAATTGGATTGTTGTACAGACATTTTCAGCTCAATGATAACGTAAACATTTCCTTGGAAATTTTCAACATTTTCTCCTAAATAATACAAGACTTCTAGACTTGAGTCATTGAAAATTTCATATCTTTGAGAGAAACCACCATATGAGTAATATAATTTAAATTTCAAATTATAATATTCGTTTTGAACCTAAAGATGAATATAAATTAAATCAACGAATTCTTCATATGACACTCTATTATGAATAATAATGGTTGAACTTCTTGTAGAAACATCACATATAATATTCCTATTTTCGAATGAAATGTCACCACCCTAATATATTTGTAAAAAATAAGGCTGAGACATGATAATGACTAAGTTTTTTTTTAAATATTGGGATTGAATGTGAAAATGTGAATAGCAAATATCAAACCCGCGTGATTTATAGGAAGTGAATACAGAAATGTTGTGTTGAATGTATCAAAAATTAAATTTGATGCTTTATATATAGAAATTTCGGATGGAAGGGTGATTGGGTAAGTTAAACGTGTGGTGTGAATTTAGGTTGAGGAGAACCCGCCCCTACCAAGGGCGAGTTCTGTCCTCGATGTGACAACTCTCGATAAATGACAATGACACAGGAGAACCCGCCCCTGCCAAGGGCGAGGTCTCTCCTCGATGTGACATCTCAGACCAGCACGTTGACCAAGGCACAAAAGGGGCGGGTTCCCTTAAAGTGTAATTCCGGCAAGACTTTCCCCTCTAGTCAATTCTCTCTCAAGAAAATACCCAATTTTAAAAAAAATCCAGGAACATTTCAATTCACTCTATATCCTATTAGAAATGCAAGGCCATGAATGATAACTCACATAATCCATTCTATTCCTTACGGCTAGCAAGCAGTCTCTTTTTCGGTATCGGCTTTATATACAAACACCCGTGTGACAATATATGATTTTGATTTTTGTTTTTGTTATTAGTGTATATATATGTGTGGAAAGAAGTTCATACCACAATTTGAGGTTGCTCTAGGCCAACGCCATCACACCCCCTTCAAGTTCGAACGTGCCCCATCTTCTCTAATTATTTAGGTTTTTTTATTTAATTATTATGTTTTTTCCTCTTATATTTCTAACCATATTTTTTAAAGTTATAGAAGGTATTTTATCATCTCATTCTAATATAATAAAATTTTTCGTCTGTTAATGTTAATACTTAATCTTGTTATAAAACTAAAAGTAGCAAAATCTGTTAGTTTTTTTTCTTAGTAATCAAAGGCAACTGCAGGTTAATGTGCTTATATGTTGCATCTTTCTCTAATTGTGTATAGCGACAAAACTATGTTATCAATTTTGTTAAGTTTTTTAACATGTTTGTGTAATATCAATGTTCCTGTTAGTTTAGGAAACTCTTTGCTTATTTACACTTTTCATTCTCCAGTAGAAATTAATCTAAGTCAATATGAATTTTGAGTATGATCATAGTCAGGGGCGGATATATGTATGATTGAGGGGTAGTTTTCACTACCCTCAACTTATTACGGGTAGTGTAAAAAATTATGGTTTTATGTAAAAATAAATTACAGTTTTATGTTATCCCTGAGAAAAAATTACGCTACCCCTAAATTTTTTTTTAAACTCAACATTTCATAGAGTTTTAAATTTTATAAATAAAAGTCTAATAATTTATAAAAAAAACAATGCATTCTATAAAACATAAATAACCGTTACTCGTTATCCATTACGAAATACCATAAAAACTCAATATACTCATTACGCAACCCAATACAATAATAAGCCCAAAAATAAAAATTATATATATACTAATTATCAACTTTTATATGCATTGTAAGTTGTATTATCTGCTTTATGTGTTGTACTCACTTTGTTTTTATTTTTAACCTTTTTATTTTAGCCCAATACTTTTACATTTTTTACAATTTAGCCTTAATATTTTTTTTACTTTCAACTTTGGTTCCCTATACTTTTCGTATTTTATAAATTTTCCGCTATACGTTTCGCTTTAAATTTTACGAGTTAACACGCCATAACGTGCATGTGTTGTTCAATGTTTTTCTGCTTATTTTTCCCAGTTTCACGGACACATCATAACTTGTTGGTCTTAGATCCATTTACTTATTGTTTTATATGTTTTATGTTCCACTTGTGTAAGTATGTGGTTCAATATTTTTACGTCTACTTTTCATTCGATTTATTTTTTTTTTTGTTTTATTGGTTTTTTTAGTGTTGATGGTCACTAATGATGGTGTGCCATTAGTGGTGTGCAATGATGGCCATAGATAAAGCTGCATCAGGAGAGCTGTCTTTCTGGTAGAATCCCGACACATTTGAGCAACCTCAGAGTGCTTGAACATTTAAATCTTTCTTCAAATAAGATGGTGGGTGAAATTCTTGTACAACTTACAAATCTAACCTTTCTAGCAGTTGTAAACTTTTCCCAAATAAGACTAGTAGCCTGTTGTAGAATAGTTCTTGTGTTCCTATGTCTTCTGTTGGATATTTTAGTGTAATTTGAGATTGCGTATGACATTCAAATAAGAGTGCACACTTGTTTGAATGTCATCGGGCCTAACGGGGGATCCAAGAGGGCAGCGCCCCTATGGCGGGGGTTCGAGGGCAGCGCCCCTATGGCGGGGGTTCGGGGGCAGCGCCCTTGAGAGAAGCGGGGTCCAAGGGGCGGCAACCCCTGGCGGGGTCCAAAGGGCAGAGCCCCTGGCTGGGGTCGAGCTGCCAGGTCAGCTTGGAAATTTTTATTTTTAGACAAAAGTCCTTCATTGAAAATGCATTAGAAATTTAATTTCGGGCCAAATATGCATTCGTGGAACTTGAGGGACTAAAGGTG
This sequence comes from Flaveria floridana, assembly GCA_018326465.1. Classification (NCBI taxonomy): domain Eukaryota; kingdom Viridiplantae; phylum Streptophyta; class Magnoliopsida; order Asterales; family Asteraceae; genus Flaveria; species Flaveria floridana. The sequence goes on from BJCO01041413.1 coordinate 10,178, forward strand.
TAATTTACCCCAAGAAGCAGTTTTCTTGTAAACTAAAAATACGCTCCTGCGTATTCGGTTTCTTGATCCCCTAAAAAGAAATTCGATTTCTTTATCTTCTCAAAATTGCTCAATCAAAAATCCATACTAAAATCTAGAATCAGTCTGATTTTATCCAATCAAACGTTGGTAGACACACCAATTGTTTGATCTGAAAATGATCACACGACTTCAGATTTATCCAGTATTTTTCGAGAATTCCCCAACAAAGATCAAACAATTTTGTGACGATGGTTGGTGAATCGGTGAGTGATATGACATCAAAGTTCGTGAAGTTGGCGAAATTTGAAGGAACGGATTTTCGGCGTTGGCAAAAGAAGATGCAGTTTTTGTTGACAACTTTGAAAGTGGTGTATGTGTTGACAACCCCAGTGCCAGAGGAAGTGGCGGATGAAACTATCGAACAAACAAGGAAAAGGAACAAATTCTGGAATGATGATTTCATTTGTCGTGGCACAATTCTGAATGGTATGTCTGACACTTTATTTGATATTTATCAAAATGTTGAATCCGCAAAAGAACTGTGGGATACGCTTCAAGCCAAGTATATGGCTAAAGATTTCTCAAGCAAAAAATTCTTGGTAAGTGATTTCATGAATTATAAAATGGTGGATGGGCGTTCTATGATGGAACAATACAATGAGTGTTTGGGAATACTCGGTAGGTTTGAACAACATGGGCTAAAAATGGATGAATCCATTGCCACTGTATCCATCATAGATAAACTCCCGCCTTCTTGGAAGGAATTTAAACATAGTTTGAAACATAAGAAGGGTGAATACAACCTTGTTGAATTGGGAAGTACTATTAGTATTCAGGAAGGTTGTAGAAGAATGGAAAATGTTTGGGTGAAGGAGAAGGACAAAGATATCGGTGGGTCCTCGGTTAATGTTGTGGAGGAAACTGGTCTAAGTTCCAAACAGGGTAACAACACAAACAATAAGAAACGGAAATTCCAGGGTGGTGGTAATAAAAAGGGTTTTGTGAAAAAGGGAAAACAATCCAAAGATAGTGGATGTTGGAAGTGCGGGAAACCGGGGCACTTTAAACGTGATTGTCTTGTTGGAAAGGGCAGGAATGAATCTGGAACTAGTGGTGGATCCAACAATGATCCAAAGCAAGCAGGTCAGATTTTAACTTTTGAAAATAATTCGGAGTTGAATTATGTTTCTTTAATTTTTGAAGCATGTTATGTGCAGGATGATTACATTGCTTGGTGGTTCGATTTTGGAGCGACGAGTCATGTTAGTAAGGACCGAAGATGGTTTAAGGAACTTACAACAAATGATGACGGACGTGTATTAAAAATGGGGAATGTCGCAATAAAACCGATCCAAGGAATAGGACTAGTCGAGCTTACTTTTACTTCTGGAAAAACTATTTGCTTATGTAATGTATTGTTTGTGCCTGGCATTCGGAAAAACTTGTTATCCGGTATAGTATTAAATAATTGCGGGTACAAACAAGTGTTGGAATCCGACAAGTATATCTTGTCAAAACATGGTTCTTTTGTTGGATTTGGTTATCTATATAATGGTATGATTATGTTAAATTTGGATGTGCCTTTTAGTGATGATTCTGTTAGCATGATTGATTCTACATCTAGTATGAATTTGTCTAAATCTGAATTATGGCATGCTAGATTAGGACATGTACGTTATAAACGATTTAAGGAAATGTCTCAAATGAGCTTAATTCCGGCTGTTTACTTAAGAAATGAAAAATACCATATTTGCAAGTTGAATAAAATAACTAAAAAACCATTCATGCAACATGTCACTAGGGAAAGTAAACTGTTAGAATTAATACATAGCAATCTATGTGATTTTCATGGCACACCATCACTAGGTAACAAGAAGTATGTTGTAACATTTATAGATGATGCTACTAGATTTTGTTATGTTTACTTGTTACATACAAAAGATGAAGCTCTGGAAAAGTTTAAAATCTATAAACAAGAAGCAGAGCTTCATCGAAGTGAATTGATCAAAACTTTGCATACAGATAGAGGTGGTGAGTATTTTGATCCGGAATATTTCCAATCAACTGGAAAATACACCTTACCACGGCTCCTTATACACCAGAACAAAATGGTGTTATGGAAAAAAAGAATAGGACTCTAAAGGAGGTTAATACCATGTTGTCCCATTCGGGCCTAAATAATGGGTTTTGGGGTGAGGCTATGTTGACAGCCTGTTATTTGCTAAACAGGGTTCCTAATAAAAGGAACAAGACTACCCCTTTTGAGCTTTGGTATAAAAACCACCTGAGTTACTAAAACTGAGAGTTTGGGTTTGTAAAGCCGTGGTAAGGCTCAATGATCCTAAGATAAGGAACTTAGGGGAAAGAGGTATAGAATGCATTTTCATTGGGTATGCTGATCATTCGTTCGCTCACAGGTTTTATGTAATAGAACCGAATGACTATGTGTCTGTGCATACGGTTATCGAGGCAAGAAGTGGGAATGCAAAATATGATGAAGAAAGATTCACATCTATACCTAGGCCAAAGGATATGAATCCTAGTTTAAAGACTTTGGGTGAAAATGAAAATGTACCTTCAACTAGCACTGAACCAAGAAGAAGTACAAGAGAAAGAAATGCCAAGTCTTATGGTAATGATTTTCAACTTTACTTAGTTGAGGGATTTAGGAATGAAATTAATTTTCAATATCAATATTGTTTCAATGTTGATGAGGATCCAAAGACATATAGTGAAGCAATGGCTTCAAGGGATGTTGTTTTTTAGAAAGAAGCCATTCAAGATGAAATTGATTCTATCTTGCAAAATAATACATGGAAATTGGCAGATTTACCCCCTGGTTGTAAATCTTTGAGAAGTAAATGGATCTTCAAGAGGAAGATGAAGGTGGATGGTACTATTGATAAGTTCAAAGCCATATTAGTAATCCAAGGCTATAGACAAAAGGAGGGTATTGACTTCTTTGATACATATGCTCCTGTGGCAAGGATATCCACCATTAGATTATTATTAGCACTTCTGCTATACATAATCTTGTAATTCATCAAATGGATGTGAAGACTGCATTTTTAAATGGTAAATTAGATGAAGAGATTTACATGAAACAACCAGAAGGGTTTCTTATACCTGGAAATGAAAACAAGGTGTGTAAATTAATTAAATCTCTTTATGGTCTGAAACAAGCACCTAAACAATGCATCAAAAGTTTGATAAGTTTGTATTGTCTAATGGTTTTGTTTTAAACCAAGCAGACAAGTGTGTTTATAGAAAGTTTGATGCTTCTGGAAACGGAGTCGTGGTCTGTTTGTATGTAGATGATATGTTGATCTTTAGCACTAACCAAGATCAAGTTGATAAAACAAAAGAATTTTTATCATCTAAATTTGCTATGAAGGATATGGGGGAGGCTGAGGTGATCTTAGGTATTAAGATCAAACGTGAGAACAATGGCATTTCAATCTCTCAATCACACTACATTGAGAAGATCTTGGAAAAGTTTAATTTTAAGGATTGTTCTCCAGTAAGTACTCCTATTGATCCTAGTTTTAAATTATTACCTAATAATGGTATTGCAGTATCTCCACTTGAGTATTCAAGAGCAATTGGATCACTTATGTATGCTATGATCAGTACCAGACCAGATATAGCATATGTTGTTGGAAAGCTTAGTAGGTTTACTAGCAAACCTAGTACTCATCACTGGCAAGCATTAGGTAGAGTATTTAAGTACTTGAAAGGAACCATTGGTTATGGTTTGACCTACATTGAATTTCCTTCAGTGATTGAAAGATATTCAGATGCAAGTTGGATAACCAATATGGAAGACCATTCTTCCACAAGTGGTTAGGTATTCCTTCTTGGGGGAGGTGCTATTTCTTGGGCTTCAAAGAAACAGACTTGCATAACTAACTCAACTATGGAATCTGAATTTGTAGCCTTAGATGCAGCTGGTAAGGAAGCTGAGTGGTTAAGAAACCTGATTTATGAGATTCCATTGTGGCCAAAACCTGATAGTGAAGTTACACTGACTAAGGCATATAGCCAAGTGTATAATGGCAAGTCAAGACACAAATTATAACCCTAAATTAGGCTACGATCACGGTTTGCAGCCGCAACCAACCATCAGTTCTGAGCCAACCTATAGTGTACGTAAATGGTGTCGGCTACATTGGCTGCCATTTTTGGTATCCAATGGCACCCGAAAAAATCTGGTTTCCGACGCACAGCGTGCGTCGCGGATAAAAACACTAGTTTATTTTATATTTAACGAAGAAGAATTAAATATACGTTTTAAATATATGTAGGTGTGAAAGAAAAACTTCATGAAAAATTTTACATATGTTATTTGAGATAATTATCGATCATAATCAGGATATGTCTTCATTAAAAACGAAGGATGAAAATGTCTATATAGAAGGTTACACGCTCTTCTATAAAATCTAAATACATTGTTGTATTGGAGGCATTATTAGATAAAGAAGTTCATTGCTGATCTCTGAATAATATAAGCTCATAGAGATACTCGTAACAAATTGGTTGCTATCGCACAAGAAAAAAAACAAGGTAATTTGATGGCATAAAAAAAATTTATCAAAACATAGATACTAAAAAAAGAGACATGTATTTGTAAAGTTGTAGCAGATCCATTTACGAAATTTGTAGATCCATTTACGAAATTTATGTCTCAGACAAAACATGAGATGTCATGCTATATAGTCTTCAGTTGGACTTCAATATGCTAGTGGTTCGAAAAATAAATGATATTACTAGAGGGATTTTATAACATCATATTTGATTTGACGTATTAGATATTATCTCTTATGTTTATTGTGTTCTATGTTATCATATTTAAATCATAAAAACTTATAAACCATTGAGAAAATCATTCAAATAAACCGGGGTGATTTGAGAGTCGTGAAAAACACTTTTATATTGAAATTATTTGAATGTTCAATTTAAATTTTAATAGGATAAAACTAAAAAATTTAAGAACAATATATGAATTGATGAGAGAGTTTCTTGAATCAGAAAAGAGAAAAAAAATATCGATCATATTTCAAAATTCACATATTACAAGGATGGGGTCAACTGTCAAAGGCAATTTTCATGTATAAAAATGCTCATTTTTGCCCTCTGGTTTCACATGTGAACTTCTAGAAAATCAACTTTTAATGTGTTTTAAATAAAGCAATTTTATAAAATAAAAAATTTTCAAGCTGAGCTGGTAGCTCGACCCTAGTTAGGGGCTCTATACCTTGGACCCCGCCAGGCGTTGCCTCCTTGTAATCCCCATTGATTAGGGGTTTCGCCCCTAAGAAGGCACTAATATGAAAATTACAATAAACTCAAACAAATGTACATCCTTCATCTCTTGATTTGTTTAATGGATATCGTGATCACATTGATCGACTAGTATATCCAATTACATTAAAATATATAATATGAACCGTTTAGAATCGATCAACCTTATGAGAATATTTTAAACTAGAACTATCGTCAATAGGTTACTTGATATTTATACGGATAAAACGGGAAAAAAGTTACAACCAAGTTCATTAATATTTTTATTTTATATTTCGATAGCAATTCTCTATTTCTCAAAGGTTCCTTCGTCTCCGCTCATCTCCAAATCCATATTATTATCTATCTTTGTATAATAATTTAATTTTATTAAATTGTTTACACTAGAAAATATACTAAATTAATTCATACTTGTAAAATATTAGTAGATTAAATTATTTCCTTAAGGTTGGGAGCGGTTTTTTTTTCTTTTTCATCTTTTATAGTGTAAATCTACATATTCGGAGGGAACAAATTTAAACCACTTTGGAGGGTCTACATATATAAAAAAAATTATCATAAGTTATGCAACATATCTTAAAAATAGAAAGTTATATCTTTATTCAATATATTAACTTATAGAAAGAGGTTTAAATACAAAATGTATTTTTGCTACAAAGTGTGAGAATATACACTAAGTCAAAAAAGTTACAAAAAAATTATATCTCACAATATAAATCAAATTTCAAAAAAGTAATTATGAGCTTTTGTTCCCCTAGCCGTCTTCACTAAAAGAAATAAATAAAAAATAAAAAAATAAAAAATAAGCGTTTTTTATTATGTCATTATGAAAAAGACGCAATGAATTTTTTTTATTTTTTTAATTTTTTTCTGAAAAAGAATGACGAGAAGAATAGAGACTTCGAAGTACTTTTTTGAAGTTCGGTTTATATTGTGAGATATAATTTTTTTGTGAATTTTTTAGTCTTATTGTGTATTCTTACACTTTGTTAAAAAATACATTTTATAGAATAACTTCACCCTAACTTATAGAACAAATCTATCACCAACAAACATGTGTGAAAAGAAACATATGTTGTCAACACAAGAGCTAGGGTCGGTTAAAGATTTTCAAACTCCAATTCGCACGTCGAAGACCGTTTCACAATGGTGGACTTTATGGCCATGACCCGCTAAAGCTATGAAACCTAACCTTTTGTTGTATAGCGCAATGCTGCATACATCACTAAACGATCCGACGTCACATCGTACTTTGCACAAGTGCGAGCCAAGTTAAAAACCGGTATATTGTTTATATACAAGAGAAGTATAGATGTATATATAAACAACACGAGTGTTTGAGTGTATTACGGTATCGTTTTACTCACGGATGCCACATGTCTCTAGTTCTACTTACAAAATTAGCATTTACAACCAGAAACATAACCAAATCAAATTAAATACAATCTCATATAATTACAATCACACACTTCTTAACATATTATTGTTAGAATAAAAATGCCAATGACGTACTTTGATGAGAAGAAGGGGAAGAAAAATCCATGTTGGTTCCTGTGTAGGCCCAACCTATTTAAAGATCAAACATATATATTACTTCTCTTAAGTCTATAATAATCTTGCTATAATAAAATGCAGCTTGAAATCATATATTATTCAACATCAAAATGGTCATAAAGTTACTCTTCATTGTTTTTACACTTTCATCTTTTTCTCTTCCTGCTTTTGCTTCACAACCAGAAGCTGATGCACTGCTTGAATGGAGAACCAGCCTCATGAACCAAAACAATCCATTGTTAGCTTCATGGTCCCTTGATCCAACTGCTAATCGCACCCGTGTTAACCGAACCACACCATGCACCTGGTATGGTGTTTACTGCAATGATCATGGGGATGTCATAAAGCTCAATCTTTCTGCTTCAAGATTGAATGGTACACTTAAAAACTTCACCTTTTCGTCTTTCGATAGTCTAACATATCTAGAGCTTAGACTAACTGACCTTTTTGGATCAATCCCAGCTGAGATCAGATATCTTTCTAAACTTGTGTTTCTTGATCTTTCGGGCAATCATTTTTCTGGAACAATTCCTCAAGAAATTGGAATGTTATCAAACCTTGAGACCCTGTCATTGCATAGTAATAATCTTGAAGGTGCTATTCCTTTTTCCTTAGGAAATTTGAGCAGTTTGGGTTATCTTCGCATTGATGATAATAAGTTATCAGGTAACATACCTCGAGAACTAGGAAATTTGAACAATCTCATGAAGGTTAATATGTCAACCAACTTCCTAACAGGACACATCCCATCTGATCTAGGAAATCTGACTAAATTGTCTGAACTGTACCTATTTTTAAACAATCTTACTGGTTCTATCCCAACATCTTTTGAAAACTTGAGCTCTTTAAAGATTTTGTATTTATATATGAACCAACTTTCGGGTCGAATTCCTGATGAATTAGGAAACATGAAGAGTCTGATTCTGTTACTTTTGGGCCACAATCACCTCACAGGTTCCATCCCTGCTTCACTTGGAAACCTGAGCAAGTTAAAGATACTGGATGTTCATGAAAACTTTCTTACAGGTGTAATCCCAGAAGAACTTGGAAAACTAGAGTCTTTGATTCAGTTAGCCTTCAGTCACAACGAGCTTAGTGGTCAAATCCCGGTTTCAATAGGCAATCTAAGCAAACTAGAGCAGTTGTTCTTTAATGACAATCAATTTAATGGTTCTATTCCTAAAGAGTTAGGAAACTTAAGCTCACTTGTTGAGTTACTCTTGCTTCTTAATCGGCTAAGTGGTCCAATTCCAGATTCACTTGGGAACCTAAGAAACTTAGAACAATTTGCGCTTCATGACAATAAACTCTCAGGTTATTTTCCTGAAACAATACTCAACTGTAGGAAACTAAGATACTTGACTTTAGGTAATAACTTGCTAGTCGGTCCCATCCCTAAATCAATTTGCAAGTTGAGATATTTGGAGACTCTTCACCTTGGGAATAACCAGCTTACTGGCAGTATTCCACAATGCGTGGGTAATTTTAGCCACGAGCTCACAGTGTTGGATCTAAGGTTGAACCATTTTCATGGAAACATACCAACAACATTCTTGAAGCAAAACAACAGTTTAAAGACTCTCAACTTGAACGGAAATCAACTTCAAGGCTGGATTCCTAGGTCTTTGATCAACTGTCAGAATCTTGAAGTTTTGGATTTGGGAGACAATAAGCTAACTGGTGGATTCCCACACTGGATTGACACCCTTCCTGAGATGCAAGTTCTTGTCTTGAGAGGTAATAAACTCAATGGCACAGTACAGAAATCCAACACCAAAATGCCGTTTCCAAAGCTGCGAATCCTTGATCTATCTAGCAATGAGTTTACTGGTCTCTTGCCTTCATATTACTTCAAGAACTTTAAAGCAATGATGAGCATAGATAGCGCTGCATCAGGAGAGCTGTACATGGGTGGAAAGTTCATGTATTATGACACAGTGGAGCTAGGAGTGAAAGGGTTGAGATTGGACCTGCACAGAATATCAGTTGTCTATACCACTATAGATCTTGCAGTTAATAAATTTGAAGGGGAGATACCTTACAAAATTGGCCGGCTAAGATCGCTTCGCTTTCTCAATTTATCGCATAACAGTCTCACAGGTGAAATCCCAAAGAATCTGACGACCCTTGTACGACTTGAACATTTAGATCTTTCTTCTAATAAGATGGTAGGAAAAATTCCTGTACAACTTGCAAGTCTGACATTTCTTGCAGCTGTGAATTTTTCGCAAAATCAGCTTCAAGGTGCCATACCACAAGGCGGACAATTCAATACATTTGGCAACAGTTCGTTTCAAGGGAACATTGGATTGTGTGGATTCCCGTTGACAAAGAACTGTGGAGATGATGACACACCATCCTCCATAACACCTGAAGAAGAAGAAGATGAAGATGGTTTCTTTAATGGATTTTCTTGGCAATCAGTTGTTTTGGGGTTTGGATTTGGGATGTTAATTGGATGTCTTTCATTTAACTTGTTGAAGCCCAGATGGGTTAGGATCATTGAAAGCAAACATTTTAGACACGAAAGAACATCAAGAAGGATTCATGGGCAGCTATGAGAGGTTGCAAGCGCAATAGTATTTCTCAAGTTTCTGATGTTTACATCTGCAGTGTCCTTTTAAAAGTCTTGTTTTTTTTTTACTTTCTAAAATACAGTGTTAAAGTCTGAAGATGTGTTGTGTTTGATTCTTACTGGTGATCAGTTTCCTCTAAATTCTTAAGTACAGATTTTACCTACTTGAGCATCTGTTGTTCTACTCCAATGCTCGTAATTGCACAGGCCTAACGAAAATTATTATATAATTACGAATCACTCTTTCGTTTGATCATAGAGCCAACAAAAAGGATGGAACAGCAAATATCTTTAGGTTCAATATACAAGTATAATCAACTTCAAACATACATTATGATCTTGTATCCAAAACATTGCAAAATTTCAAATCCAATTTGCTCAAATAACCCAACCAAACTTTTAACAATGAAATCATCTAACATTCCACCCCACATTGTTTAAGAATCGGGCCCGATTGCTTAGGCAAGAACGGGTCAATCCGAACCCAAACCAACGAGAAGATCGAAGCCAGAAGAATAGACCACAAGACCACAATAGTTGGAGTCCGGTTTTGCCTCCCCATCAAACCCTTCAAGAAAGGATACAAATGCACAATGACCCAGAATGCAAAGAACAGTTTCCCAAACAGTGGGCCCCACGACCCATACCCGTTGTTGATCGCGCCAGATACTCCCGCCACAACGCCAACCATGTTCATGATTATTAAAGTTGTTGGTGGGATTAGAAGTGTTGTCCATTTGAATAAGTAAAGTTCACCGAATTCAGCATCATCAGCTGCTTTTGACGTGACAGTGAAATTGGTGTCAACGCCGCCAAGAACCTTTAGAAGGCCTTGGAAAACTGCAAAAAGATGGGCGGAGACACCGCCGATCACCCAAAACTGCTCGTTTCTCCACCAATCTTGGATGCTGACATGGCTCCACCGCAGTTCGAGCACGCCAGTTATAATGATTGAAATGAAAAGAGCAAGGAACCACATGCTTGCAAGGTTGTTAAGCTGTTGAATACAAGAAAATGTTAGTCAAGAGTAGAAAATGTTTAACTGTTGAATACAAGAAAATGCTAGTCAAAAATAGAAAATGCTAAGCTGTTGTATACAAGAAAATGCTAGTCAAAAATAGAAAATGCTAAGCTGTTGAATACAAGAAAATGTTAGTCAAAAGTAGAAAATGTTAAGCTGTTGAATACAAGAAAATGTCAGTTAAAAGTAGAAAATGTTAAGCTGTTTAGAGCTAGGTTGGAAGGATAAAACGGTAAATTTATTTTATTTAGATGTTAAAAGGACAAGTATACCCTCATCTTTGAACTAGCTAAGAGGGTTACAATAGTAAATTTATGTATTCATATGTTTCTGTAGAACAGTTGTGACTTGTGAAAGACTAGATGTTTTGTTCAAGATCTGTTCAGGACACTAGTCAAAGGGTAGTTTTTCTGTTATTTATATTTTAAAAGATGAAAGTACCCTCCATTGTAAACCAATTAAGAAGGTTAAAGTAGTAAATTCATGTCATTCAGATGTTGTACAAGAAAACTAGTCAAAGAGTAGTTTCCTGTTGTTTAGATGTTAAAGACAAAAATACCCTTTTTTTAAACTAATTGAAAGGGTAAAAGTAGGAAGATTGTGTCATTTTGTTATGTTAAACAACACTAATCTATCAATCTGATCAGAAAGTTGTTATTTTTACCGTTGGGATGATGAATTTTCCGGTAAGAAGACAAACAGCCGGTAGCGTACAATAGGCAAGCAAAGGGATCGAAGTAAACGGGTAAACAATCGTGTTAATGTAAGCAAGTCTCTCGAGTGTTTTCAGCTTCCCAGCCCATGCATACCAGAGTGGGCAATGACGGCTCATGAATATCTCAACTGAACCAAGAGCCCATCTGAGCACCTGGTGCAACCGATCAGACAAATTGATTGGTGCAGACCCCTTAAATGCTGGCCTTTTTGGCATACAGTAAACTGATTTCCATCCTCTACAATGCATCTTGAATCCTGTTAAGATATCTTCTGTGACAGATCCATAGATCCATCCAATCTGTTGACAAAAAAGGGTAAAAACGACATTCTAATAGAATATTACATTAACTGCATCCCTCGAGGTGTAGTATGCACTCTATTGAGTCGGGTTATGTTCTATCTTTAACTTGTGAAAAGATTAAGCTAAATTATTCAGTAAAAAAGGAAACATGTCAAGTGGGTCAAACAATTCGAATAGTGTAGTCAAATGCATATAACCTCAATTGTTTTACTAAAAACACTTAACTATTGCGAAAATATAATTTTTATGTCATATTTTACATATTAGTTATTTCTAAATTTGAAAAAGTAGATATATAGTGTTTGCTTCTGTCCAACCCGGAATTTACCTGCTTTGACTAATACAAAAAGATTATTAGTTTCGACCCATTACCCAAATCGGATTCTAAATCTTTTAACTACAAACTAGAGTAAATATGTCATTCTTTTACCATCCCAACCTGACGAAATATAGTTTTTAACCGAAAATAACTATATTTTTACCTCTTTGCCCCATTCGGTTTTCTCTTCGTATCCACAGCTAATAACATGAATGGCTTCTTTAATCAAAGAATTACTGTTAGTTCCTTCAGGAATTCCACCAGTTTCCATCAAAGTTGTAGTAATAAACACCGGAGATTGCCCGAACCGTTTTTCAAAATTCTTTTGAGACATTAACGACGACTTCTCCAACTCGTCATAGCCCTCGAGCCCTTCTTCAATCTCCTCAAGATCGTAAACGGGTCCTATCGACTTTTTCGAGTACTTCTTTTTGCCTCCAAGTTTTCCCAACCCAAGTAAAGCTTTCAACCCTTTCTTCTTTGACTTTGACTTTGACTTGTCCTTTGACTTTTTTCTTGAACCACCACAGCAGCAACAGCACCATGAAGGCCAGCAATCACATGTCATCTTTGGTCTCTTTTCCGACACCGGGGGATCATATCCGTATAACGCCTGTCGGTTGAAAACACATCCTGTCCCGACATACACCGGGCCTTGAATTCCATCAAGTCCTCTCATGTTAATCTGTAAATATAGGAAAATCAACCCATTTATAAGTAAACGGGTCAAAAATGCTATCTTTTTGTAGCTGGTTATTGAAACTTACATCAAAGAACACAACATTGCGATTAGCATATCGATCATGACGATCTATACCATCGAATCTTTGCGGGAACTGGACATAGCAGAGCTTTTTACCCAACTGTGGATCCATCAAGAAACACATAGCTTCTCTTACAGCTTTACTGTTGTTGATGTAGTGATCACAATCCAGATTCAGCATAAATGGTGCATTTGTAAGCACTGCAGACACTCGAATCTGATACAAAACAAACAAAATTACTTGGTTGAAACACATTGTAACAACTGTTTTTGACAATTCAACGAAAAGGGCTACAATGTGTTGCGAAAAATGTAAGGTGCAAAGTTGGTGCTTACAAGAGCATTCATGGCTCCAGCCTTCTTGTGATGGTCATAACCAGGTCTTTTTTCACGTGAAACATAAACCAGTTTTGGTAGTTCCTTGCCTTCAACGTCAAGTGCTCCTCCACTTCCAAGATACACCTGTGAATAAAAGAACATACAGTGTAAACAAGCTGAGCCAAACTGATCTGAACCAAGCTGAAACTAGAGTTGTAAACGAGCTGAGTTGCTCGTGAGCTACTCGAGACCGGCTCTCTAAAAACTCAAACTAAGTTGAGCTTATATGAGCTCGAGCCCAATCATGAACTTCATATACCTAGCCGCACTAGGCTTGAGTGCATAAACGAGTCTATGATTTATATAAAATATTTTTATTTAATATAGCATATATGTAATTACAATATAAATACTATTACTACATATAGTATAACTAAATAAATATAATTCAAATATATAAACAAATATATGTATATAAATAAGTTAATTAAGTAACTAATTACAGCAACAGACAAGCTCAACTTGAGGCCTTGAGCTTTTGACATAAAGCACGAAATGAGCTGAACTTGAGCTCTTTTGACAGCCTTAAACGGATTTTAAAATACCTGAATCATTCCCGGGTGATCCCGGCTATCATTCCCCGGCCATGGCGTCCCGTCTTGCATGACCCAACCTTCTTCAGGCTTCTTCATAGCTTTAGCAACCAACGCGTTGATTCTCACTTTAAACTCCTCATATTCTCTCTGCCAAGAAAAAAACAGTCAAATTCTCATACTTTAGACTATTTTTTTTTATAGTTGAATGTTTTTATAACCGGACCGAACGAACAATTTTTCACTTACTTTCATTGCTCTACGATCCTTCACGAACGTAGGCTGCACTTTATCCTTCAGGTAATCAATTTTCTCCGAGAAGTAAAACTCCGGTGCCCTCGGCTCGATGCTATACTTCTTGGCGAACGGAACCCATCGTCGAGCAAACTCAGCGGTTTCCGACAACGTATCAAACAGTAACATAGAAGCACCATCATCAGACACATAGCAACTCACTTTCTCCACAGGATAATCCACAGACAAAATAGATAGAACAGTATTTGCAGTAATAATGGGTGGTTCCTTAAGAGGGTCAACTGTACTCACAAAGAAGTCAACTGGCAAGAGCCCGTTGGGTTCACCTTCGCGCTCGAACCGCAACGAGAGGCGGTCCAGGTAGGTCTCTCGGTTGATAGGGAACCATTTGGGGAACTGGTCAAGTATCCAAGATAATGCGAACCATATTTCGCATATAACCGATATGAGCCATAGGGGGTATGCATCGTAAGCCGGGGTCATGATCCGAAACCGAAAGAAGAATATGAGGATCACGAGACGCAACACGATGACGATGCGGTATGGGTTGATTAAGCTTGATGAAATGGGGATCTTTCTCCATAAGGGTTGACGAGCTTCCGCCATCCTGCATGGACAAGTATGAATATTTTAGGATCAACCGGTCTACAATTTAAAAACTGTAAACCATATGTACTTCTAGGTGGTTAGAGAAACATCTGTAAAACCGGACAATTCGCTTCGCTGGTTATATAAGCAAATTGTTTGGTTTTATAAACGTTTCTAAAACCACCTAAAGTTTTTCAGTATAAGTGTACTGAATGGTTAAAGAATCTGAGTTTGACTGATAAAAGTCAAACCGACTAAAAAAGCAGGAAATGCTTACAGAAAATCGTCTTCGTCGTCAGGATTGCTTGCACCACCGTCGGCTTTGGTCACGAGGCCTCTTTTCTCTTGTCGGGTTTTCCATTTCTCGACTCGATCTTTCCATTCGTCTTCTCGATCACCTTCAAGATCCTTCCCGGCAACTGCATACAGTGTGTAAATATGTTAAAGAATGAGACCCAAAAGATTATTTGAACTTATTGTCAAGAAAAAATGTCATCTTTACCGCTTCCTGCATAGGAGAAAGCAAAGCCATTGGTATTATGCTGTTTTGAAGGATGAGAGTCCCCATTTTCCTATAAATATCAGTCAATAGAAGTTAAATTTTTGCTTTTTTTAAATAACAATCAGCTAAACCAGACCGTAAACACTCCTACATATTAACAAGTTAAATCAAATTACCGATGGATTATCTACACGATTATGATCTCGCGTTTCTTGATGATTCTTGATCTGAAACTCGTCCTCAAAATCATCTCCATCATCACTTTCTTCACCATCCCCAACGACACGTGGACACCCTATACACAAAACAACTCCACACATTACCATAAACCCATTACCACCACCAAACACACAAATAAACAAACAAACAAACAAACATACCTTTATGACGTTTGTAACGAACATTGCATTGAGGACAACACTGATTCCCTTCACTTCTCTCATAAATGTAACATGGCCGACACACGGGAAACTTGCATTCATGACAAGCAACAAACACGTCGCCATTCTCCTTTCGGCCAATCTCATCACCACAGACCTTGCATATGTCGGATCGCGTGTCGGTTTCGTGGTGGCCATGGGAGCCTGTAAAGAGAGCAGCCATGGCAGGAAGGAGTGAAAGGACATGAGGGTATGGTGGTGGGAATGAGGGGCTTTTGAAGGATGTGGTTGTGTGTATGGTGGAACTTCACCAACTGATTGTTGGAGGCCTAAGGTTTGATTAGAAGAGAAGTTACCATTGTTGTTTAAAGGTGCCTTACATTCAAAGTATCAAAAGCCTTGATTCTTTTTGTTCTTTTAGAACTATTTTATAAAAAATGTAAAAATATAACAAAAATAATCTTTAAGCAGTTCTAAAGAGTAATTAAGCGGTCCCGAATCCCAATCGTATCAAGTTGGCAGATTACGGGTTGAATCATCAAATCAGAACGCAACCCATATATTTATTTGTGTCAATGATATCAACCTTTATTTAAACACGTTTAAAATCGTGTAACTTGAACACTACCCGTTTAACCAATTTATCTAAACTAGTCAAACATTTTGTCAAACTTAAATCAAGTTGGAAATGTATTAAACGGGTTACTGGTTTGTAACAAATGGGTTAAATAGATTGACGAGTCAATAAAATAGATTCAACAATAAATCTAAACAAGGCCAATTTTTTGAACGGGTTATATATTACAACAAAAAATTATTATCTTTTGTCATGTTACAAAGATAGTGAAGAAACAATAGATACTGATTAGACACTTATTTTAGTTCATTGAGGCATTTGATCGAACATCTTGCAAGCAAAAGATAAAAAAGTTTCAGTTTGGCTATGTATAAGGCTAGAAAACACTCATCAATGCATATGAAATCTCATTTTCAATGAATCTGTGTTGAAAAGCAATTGACCAACTGCCGGATCCACCCAAAATGAATGAAAATGGCACACAATCCGAAATGATTTTGAGAGCAAATTAAGCGATTAAGAAAACTAAGATCGAATGATAAGTACCTTCTACCAGTGATAGCAACTTCCATCCTTACTGATGTAATGAGTATGCAAACGAGCACGAAAATATCAATATTTTATAACATCCAGGTGTTTGGTTTTCCGAAATTACACTATTTTAAAATGAAAATATCATAAAATAATAATTAAGTTTTAAAAATGTTTTGATTTGATCATCATGCATAATTTTTTCCAAATTAAACTACTAAACTATCAAATTGAGTCAGCATCGAATTTTCTTATATTAATAAAGTAATTGATAAGAAAATGTGTGGGTCGTAAATTTCAATATATTAAATTACTAGCTTTAGTAAACTCATGTATTACACGGGCTAAAAAAATAAAATATTAAGTACAATAAAATTTTACTTAATTATAAAACTATATTTTAGGATAAGATATGATTTAAATTACGTAGGATTAAAAACTATAAGTAATAAAACAACGATATCAACTTTTTAAGGTTTTTTTTCAAAAAAATCAAACATTTTCTCTATAAAAATTTTCATTTTTATAATTTTTTTTATTATAACTCTTATTTTTTATTTATGATTTATAAAAATATTACTTTTTAGAAACACTAAATTTAAAATATTTCTTATTTTTAAATAAGTTTGATATTTTAGAAAAAAATTATTTTATAAACAATTGTTTCTTTAGAAATAACATTAATAAAAAGATATCTTTCTTAATTTATTAGAAAACCATTTTTAATCTAAAAAAGACTTAAATAATATTATTTATAATTAAGATAATTATTTAATAGGAGAGAGAAACGGGAAAAATTTTGTGAGAATGAATGTGGTGTTGCCACGTGTCTTCTATAGTTACCCTTTTATTAGAGTAGAAGGATATAAAAAAATTAGATAAAAATTTGTTAATTATATTAAAATTAAAAAGTACCTAAAATTTAGGTCATCGTTATATATCATCATCAAAAAAAGAAAAAAAAAATATATCTCTTAGTTGAAACAAAAAAACATGTTAAAACTTATAATTCAAATGAAACATGAAAGTTGAGTGGCATAATTAGAATATTTTTTTAAACTTGAGTTATTTAATTGAAACATTTTAAAAGTTTGTAACTGTTTTACAAAGTTACGTTACAAAGTTTAGAATAAATTACTATTATGGCCCCTGATGTTAGAATCGTTTAATCCTATCAACCCAAACACGTAATCTTTTGATATAGAGTAAATTTTG
This sequence comes from Flaveria floridana, assembly GCA_018326465.1. NCBI lineage: Eukaryota > Viridiplantae > Streptophyta > Magnoliopsida > Asterales > Asteraceae > Flaveria > Flaveria floridana. The sequence goes on from BJCO01041413.1 coordinate 27,709, forward strand.
TTTTTGGTCCTAGTGTTTTGAGCGTTTTAACTATCTCAGTACAAAAGAAATATTTTGTCATATCATGTCCTGTGGTTTTATTTTTGTAACGATTTTGATCTCTAACTTTAATTATGTTAGTTTTGTCTATTACATGTAAAGGTATTTTGATCATTTTACTATTTTAGGTTGTTTGTGTAAATTAGTAAAGATTATTTAATAGTTGTTTAAGGGGTTTTTTGTGTAAATTAGTAAAATTAATATCGTTAAAACTCCACCATGACTATCTAATATCCATCCATCCCGCAGTAGCTTCACCCTTCCCCCTC
>BJCO01041571.1:0-10216 GCA_018326465.1 Flaveria floridana
TCCCATCAGCAGCTGTTTTGGGAGAATGCAGTTATTGATCGCACTGTGGAGCCCTACAGGATTCGGAGCACTATACTGGATCAGGATATAGATATTAGTGAGGAGGATTTCCGGAGGGTTTTGGTGTTAGGTGATGATGGTGATCATCCCACGAAGCTGCACCCAAGGGTTGTTCGAGGGTGCTTTCTACGCATCAAGTACGCCGGTGATCTAAATGCCGATGTACTGAACAAGAGCAACATGTGCCCTCAATTCAAGGACCTTGCTCATGTGCTACTGAAGTACATTGCATCAAGAAGAGGAGGATTTGATGAGCTCAGCGACCAGATGCAACATTCATTTGTCGCGTTGGTGCTCAACGCGACGTTCATCTTCTCCCGGATGTTCTTCAACTATCTTATTGAAAACATCAAAGCGAAGGGAAAGGAGGGTTTCTGCATGTATCCTCGCTTCCTGCAGATGATATCGACAGCAAGCTTCCCAACCTGCCAAAGAGTCCAGCTGATGAAGTGAAGCTTGAAATTATGGTTGACATTACGCTGGGAAGGATGAAGGTCTACAGGGGCGAGGCAGAAAAGCCTCCTGTTCAAAGGTTGTCTGGTCATCTTGCTAGAGCTGACTATGTGGCTCCGAGAGGGAAGAAATGGAGGCATAACGATAGTGATTCTGACGTAGAGGATGTAGTGTTTTCAGATAAAGAGGATGATGACGACGATGACGATGAGGATAGTGATCATGGTGGTGATGAGGCCTCGGGCTAGGTACAGGGTGGAGAGGCATCGGTAGGTACTTCTGGTGAGAGCTCGGCTCACCCAGATTTCTCCAAAATGGAGGATCTGGGTAATTTTTATCTGGATGAGTTAGATGATTCTGAAGATTCAGAGGAGGAGCCGCTTGTGAGGCGAGAGCGCAGCAAGGTTGTTGCTACTGCTCGCGGCTTAGAAGAGGTTGGAGTTCGACCGGAGAGCTCCAAGGATCCTGAGGTAACGGATCCGTCAAACACCCATGAGCCTCCAGCTCCAAAGGGAAAAAAGGTGGATAGGACAGGAAAGAGGAAGAAGAGGATGGCCAAGTCCAAGGGTAAGCGTCCTAGATTGATACTAGGGGGTTCTCCTAGACCTTCACCGTCTACCACCGCCATAGCCACTCCTACTACTACCACCACTACTACTCCCACACCCATGCCTGCACCTACCACAACCACCACCACTACCACTCCCACACCCATGCCTGCACCTACCATAACCACCACAACTACCACACCTACTCCCACACCTATATACACCACATCTACCCCAAAACTAACCTCTTCTCAATCCAATCCCGCACCTATCCAAACCCCAAGCTTCCAAGGTTTATTTTCATCACGAGTGGGGATGGAGGAGCAGCTAGCTAATGTCAACAGGCTAGTGATAAGGCTGCTAGCTACTGAGGATTCAAGAACTACGCAAATTTAGTAGCTGATGGCTGCTAATGCTGCTCAGTCTGAGCAGATAGCTCACTAAGCTGAGCAGATAGCTCACCAAGTTGAGAAGATGGACTAACAAGCTGAAGAAATGGATGCACTTAGAGAGAGGAGCGAGGCCAATAAAAGGGTTTTGGTATCTGCCCACGAGGCCTTATAGACTCAAAACCAGTTGTTGGCCTCTACTGGAAAAATTAAGGAGTTGGAGAAGAAAAATAAGAAGATTTTACTGAGGTTGAAGGGGAGGAAGGCTGATACCTTGAAGATCAAAGGGAATAGAGGAAGGCTGATACCTTGAAGATCAAAGGGAATGGGGATGATGGAGATGATGATGATGACACCAGTGAGGAAGAAATCTGATGATGATAAGGAGGAGGATGAGACATTAGATGTCTCAGATGAAGAATAGGGCAAGGATAGTGATGATGAGGATGATCAACCTCCTACTGAAGGAAAGACATCACCTTCTCCTCAACCGGATAGAGAAAGGAGGACCAAGAAGAACAAAGACTGAGGTGCATCGACCTCCGGCCCCAAAGATCAAGACACACAGTCCAAAGATGAAAGTAATGATTGATTAGACTTGTATCTTGAAATCTATGTATTAATGTTAATTTAATAAATGAAAAGTTGAACTGTCATGTGTTATATGCTTAATGACTATTAACTCTTAATCTATTTGTTTATTCCTATAACAGGCTCAACTAAACCGGTTGATGAGCATGATGTGGTACCCCTTCGATAAATCAAGACTCAGTTGACAATGATTCTTGATTTGCAAGGGATTGTACAATGCTCAGTCAGCTATACACCTGAGGAGGGAGAGATCATCCATGATCTGACAGATGAACAAATTGCCGAGATGTTCAGTCTGAACCTGGATGAATTGGTGAAAGATGCTCCCGAATTCAACGTAGTCAGTGATGAAGAGCTACAAGTGTCGATGAGGTAGAGATCAAGGATGTGACTGCTGACCATTATCCCCAGTATACGAACGCTGATGGCGAGGTACTACCAGATCTGGGAAAAACATTTGGCAGCAGTGTATTTGATAAGGTTGAAGAAAATGTAGCTGAAAAAGAAGCTACAGAAGAAGTTCCTCAGGCGGATGATGTTGATCTAGCAAACAGAAAGGCTGAGTGGGCAGCCTGGCTGGAGGAAATGAGGAAACAGCGGGAGCCCGTAAAGTCTAACGCCTACACCAAGCTCTACAAAGTAATAAAGCATCAGAAGGTGTCTGGTAAGATCATAAGCTGGGCGTATTTTAAGGACCTAAAAGTCTATGTTGTGAAGAGAGAGAAGGGAATAGAGTATTTCAGATTCCCACATGATCTGAAAACTCTCCCTGGATTTCAGCTTAACCGTCTTGCTAACTTGAACCTGCTTTATGCCGTTCCCGGAAAGAAATCGGGATGGTTCGGGAAGGCATTGAAAAGGTAATACCATACGAGGTGGGTCAACTTCAAGCCTTAACAGCCCAGAAGGTTTATTCATAACACATAGGTTGACCCTATCTCAGGAAGACCAAAAGTAATCTTGAAATGGCACCCTCCACGCACAATGTCACGTATACCTTTGAGGGAGATGCCACAAGACTTTACTACCCATTTCAAATGGTGGTACTATGACTGGCGTACTGGAGAAGCATCATTTTTTTGGATCAAGAAGGGACTTTGGAGACAATAAGGGTGTTCGACCCAATGTGGCTCACGAACTTGTCAGCAGCTGATATATATACGCTGTACAAGTGGCCACTATTTTTTGATACGTGGGATATCATGCAAGCACTTCAGTTTCAACATGTTATACGCTTATGCTTTGCACTTGATATTCATACTGGGGTTTCAAAGGAAGAGAGAGTCAAGAGATATGAAGAGTTTACAAAGGAGGTCAAAGAATAGATAGAACTAGGTCCAAGGGGGAGTTTGTTGGTACACATGTCCCTAGTTCAAGTTCTAGTGTGCTTAAATGTAAATGACTTTCACTTTGATTACACTGATGTAATGTTTTGATATATGTAATGAAAACTCTTTATTGAAAGATTATTGGTTATTGAATGTCGTGTCTATTTATATTATCATTTATTACATGCTTATATGAACATGTTATATGAGTTTACAGTTGTTAGACATAGTTCTGTATCGTTAAAGGTTCAGGAATGTGTTTAACTAAGGCTTATGATCCAGTCACACGACTGGACCATGCTAATGGGCCAGTCGCACGACTGATTCATATGATTGAGCCAAACGCACGATTGAGTCATTAGACTGGCTCAGTCATACGAATGAATCAATCGTGTGGGTCAGTCATTCGTGTGAGTGGATTGTATGACTCAGTCGCATGACTAAGCCATACTCATGGCTCAGTCGTACGAATGAAGACTGAAACCTATAAATACCACTTAATTCATGGAAAAACGTAATACTTCGAGAATTAACTACCCTAGCCATCCCAAAACGTCCAAGTCGTCCCTTCCAACTTCATAGAGCGTTCCTGATCATTGCGAATCAATTCTTAATGTTTTCTAATCGTTAGTTTTGATCAGATTAACGTTCTCCCTGATTAGATCGCCAATCAAATTGGATTCCGCACTATTTGATCTGGTTTTACGTAGATTTTATTAGTACCAGTTCGTACTCGGTCCTAAGAAGAGAGAGAGAGATAGAGAGAAATAGAGAGAGAGAGAAAGAGAGGATGATTCCTTAGAAAACCAATAATTATATAAATACAAAAAAATCAATAACATAATTCATAAATTTTATGTTATTTTAATTATTAAAAATTATTTAAGTATTTGTTACATATATGTTGAAAATAAATACCTGAATGAAGCATTTTACGTATACGTAACACTATGTCAAATGAAAAATGGTTACGAATACGTAACCTATATGTGACGTATATGTAAAACTATGCTATGATTTTTGCAGGATCGTTACAAGTCACTCAACACGATGGTTCTCTCTTAAACTCACTTGGTTACACTTAAACGATGAAGTAGAATCTTCTAAGAGTTGATAATAATATACTAAGTAAGCAAGACACAAGAATAAGTTTTTCAAGATACTTATATATATTAATTCTCAACTCAAAGATTAGAAGACTCTTACAAGCATGCTCTAATGAGCTTATAATGAGAACTATATATACTATTATCTACAGCCACTTATACTTGGAAAACCAACTTGAAAATACAACTAGATAAAATACTACAGATGCTAGAAGTATGTAAAATAAGATAAAGTATTATCCAAGTATCAGGTAATAATGAAAAGCCTATGACTTACCTTTTATCACCAACTAAGGTTGGTAACTGTACTAATCTATGATGGATGAGCAGTGGATAAAGTAAGGTCAAACATACCCGCATGGAAAAGTTCCATGCAGTCTGTTAGTGTAGTAGTTGACTGACAGACACCTTACTTTATCCACTTTTCACAGTTGTTACTTCCGAAGGTAAGCAAACCTCCAAAGACATAAAGTCTTCTGAAGGTACTTTGGCTTCAAAAGGAACAACTCCTTCAAATCAGCTGCTTCCAGTCTTTATCTTCTTTATAATGCGGAAGAGTAAACTTAGTCTTGGAAGACTAAGCTTCTCTTCGCAAGTTCTTATAGTCTTGCTTTAGAAGGTGGTGGACTTGTCTTCGGAAATGCAGTTTTGTCTTCGGAAGTCCTTCATAGATTGTACCAAAATCAAGTTAAGTGTTTGTTTTAATTGCACCAGTCTTATCAGACCCAACAAACTCCCTCTAGGCTAATGCTACCAAAACATTCACTTATCCTTCTTATTTAGAGTTTCCCTCACCAATGCTAGAGAGTCTGTACTCTTTTCTTTGTTCTCTTCTGTGGCAATGGTGAGGATTTAATTCAATTCTTCCTTAGATAACAGATCAAGTCTGTTGCTTTGGACAACATGAATCTGGTGGTAGTCCCCCTCATAAAGAGTTAGTTGATGGGTGTTAGAGTCATACACCCATCTCACTATAGGCTCAAAGGCTGGTCCTTGGACCACTTGCAAAAATGTCTTACCTTTGATGAGAGTTGCCTCCTTTATTGCCTTTTCTCTTTTCTTCACCTCTGCTTCTCTCATGTTGTTTATATGATTTCTGGTGAGAGATGCAATAGGAGAATTAAAGGGATCAGAGAATGGTATGTCTGCTAGTTCAGCAAGATCAAATCTACTACTGTGTAGCAGGTGGGTTGTGTCCCATATGTTGATCATACCATTCTCTCTTACCATCTTGAAACTTCCTGAAGGTTCATCAAACCTCCACTGGACTATGGAGCTCCTAGGAACTTGGGGAGTGGTAGGGAAGTCATCTACCTTCCTAGGGTTCAACAGAGTCACCAGTTTCCTTTTCAGCTTCTTCTCTTCATCAGTTAAGATACTTTGGTTTAGAGTAAGAAGAATGAGAGCCTGGTCCAGGGTTCCAGTGGGAAGATCAAGGAAAGCTTCTCTTAAGAGAAGGTTGATAGAATTGTTAATGTATTTTAATTCTATCAGCTTATCTTCCTAAGAGATAGAGCTCAACCTTGTGTAGTGGTTGAGCTTTTCCTGGATCTCCTCATACTCCCTCACGGTCAGGGGCCTAGATGATTGAGAGGAATGTTGGGTTGAGGGTTTGGCTTGAGTTGGAGGTTTGGGTTTGGGTAATAGTTTTGTTTTGGGTTTGGTTTTAGGTTTTAGGACAGGTGGTGATGGTGGTAGTGGTGAGGTAGTTGGTTCAGGTTTTGAAGTGGCTGGAGGGGCTGGTTCTGCGGTATAGGGTTCATCAGTGGGTTCAGTTTTTATAGGGAAAGGGAAAGGGAAAGGTGTAGGTGGTTTAGTGGTTTAGGGTAATTGTGTTTGTCTTGGTTTGAGGGTAGGCTTAGGTTTGGGTGATGGTTTTGGTTTTGGGACCATCCTTTGACTACATGGTTTCCAGTGTACCTCCTGTCGGATCCCCGAATGAATATCAGCCGTGATCTCACTGATATGTCATTGGAGAGTCTTTTCTGCCATAGAGGCAACCTACCTGGCTGAGAAGCCACGTGCTTTGAGGTAGGATTTCATCCATTCCTTGTCCTCAACCCGTTTGGCGGCAACTTTCTCAGCCTCCTCCTCCTTCCTCTTCCTCTTGTTCACCTTTTCTCTGGCTGCCCTCTTTCTTTCCTTCATGATCTTTTCTTGTTCTTGTTTGAAGAAGAACAAGATAGTATCTAAGTCATGAGGGGCCAGCTCTTCTTCCTTGAATCCCCTAGAGCAGAGAAAGGCTATTTTCTCTGCTCTTTCCTTGGCCTTTGCCTTGCCATGTCCTCTTCCTTCTTCCTCCTCCTTTCCTCTTTCTTAGCCAACCTTGCCGCTTCCTTTCTTTTATTTTGCAGCAAGGTTTCCTTCTCTACTTTTACAAACTCATCATATGGAAGTAAGAGCATTTCTTCACTCTTTACTCCCATATTGATGAGCCTGTCTATAATCTCCATTCTTCTTTGGTTGTCAATCTGCTCTTGAGTAGCTATTGATACCTTTCTACTAGCAGCCAATAGCTTTTCAGAGACAGGTTGCCCTTTCCTTGAGTTTAGCCAACTTTTCCTCCTCCTCAAGCTCTTCATCTGTCATCTTTCTATTTCCTTTATGGTCAGAGGAAGCTGAAGCTTTTGGAGACTCTGGCTTGGAGGGTTCAGGTTGGCTGAGTGGAGTTTGAGTTTGTGGCATAGTTGAGACAGTGGTGGATAGGTTTACTATTATATCCGCAGCCTCAATCTCAGCTTCGGAAGATGTTTCCTTAGCTTCGGAAGTAGCCTTAGAGGTTTCGAAAGTAAATGATAAACCTGTTTTGGAAGTTTTAACTTCCTCTTTGGAAGTAACTTCCAAAGCTTCGAAAGCAACTGCACTTCCTGTCCCTTCCAAGTCAGATGTTGGCCATCAGTTTGTGTTTTCCCCTCGAAGTGAATCTCAGGTTCCACACTCCCCTTAAGTTGACCAACACCTTTCCCAGAGGTAGGAGATGCAGTTAACCTTTGAAGCTCCTCAGCTCCAAAGTAGGTTAGAGTGACATCTGGTAGGGGATATTCAAATGAGGATCTCATCGGAAATTGGTTAAAGAAATTAAAGAAGTTAATGAGAATCCTGGAGTCCATTTGAATTGAAGAAGGTGGGGAAAATATGGGTGCGGTGATAGTTGGGTGTGAAGAAGTGGCTCTAAAAGGAGAGGTAGTGGCAATGATTGGCTCCATGGAAGTTGATGTCTGTTTCAAAGAGTGAACAGACATTTCCTCCTGAGTTGACATCTGCTCCAAAGAGTGAGCAGATGTCTCCTTATCAGTTCTTTGTCCCTGCATACTCTCCCCATTTTTGGTAGCGTCATCTTATGAATCAGATGAGCTTGAGGAAGAGCTTGTAGAGACCTGAGTGTGTGCATGCCTAACAGATCTCTCTATCTGTGTCTCAGCTAGTTGGGTCTTGAGAGTGTTAATTTCAAATTGTTGAGTGGCAGATCTACTTTCCAAAATCTTAACCTTGGATTCAAGGTTTGAGATTTTAGAGAGTAGATACTCAATGGTGTGTTGCAGACTACCCTCATTCTCTTGTGAGGAATCATGGGGAGATGGGATAACATACCTAGTATGTTCCTCCGCACCACCTGATGTGGTTTCTTGGCACCCAGGTTCCTCTGCAATTCAATGCCTCCTTCGAAAACACCAAGATGCAAAGTTATCGTGGATAAAGGCTGACTGATGTTACCACTGCTCTGAGATGCCAATGAAGCACTCTCAGTAGTGGCAGCTTTATCTACATGAGTCCCCTGCACATCTATAGGACTCACCTCAGTAAAGGCTCTCTGATGTGGGCTGAATATCAGAGGCTCCAAAGGGATCTGTTGATCTTAACAGTGGTGATATGGATCAACATCACTACCCATATGGAGTATGATATCCTCATCCGGACGGGTAAGAAGGTCAAGAAAGGATGTAGCTTGGATATCTATTGACTTGGAACCTTGGTCAGCACCTAAGGATTCCCTTGCATAAGCAATGGATTCCATGATGTGGTTGTCCCTTTTTGGTTGCTCAGGGGAGTGTTAGGACTCACCCTAAGGGCTTGAGGCTAGGGTTATGGGCTCGTCTAGTTAAGACTGGGGAGACTCAACCATGACATTGAGGTCTATTGTGGAGGATGGTAGGACCTCAGACTGAGTGGGAGCCTATGGTTCCACTCTAGTCTTTTTGGATTGAACAGAGGAGGCTTGATCAATCAGAGTAGATTGATCAAGGGTTCGCTTGGGGCATCTATGGTAATTAAGCTGTATTGGATGGTGGATAATGGGTGAATCTGGTGGGGGTTCATCACCTGTTACGCCTGTAGAGATGTCACCATTAGCCATTGGCTCAAACATACTTGGAAGAAGATCAGTGAATCTTCCAGTGAAATGGGTTGAAACCTTCTTCATTGTTTTGAAGATTGTAGGTTTCATCTGAGGAATCTGGAGAGTGTGGGCAAATTGAAGCTTATTCTGGTCCACTTCATAGTTTATGATGTGTTGTATGTACCTGGGATACATGTAGAAGGAATCCCGGTTGACATTGCTGATCAAATTCAGCGGCACAAACAGTGAGTAGTTGAACCGAAGGTTCCTCACCATTCCATGGACCAGGCACCCCAAATCGTGTGAGATTTGATCCCATCCCCCGGATTTGTTAGATAGGCAATGAAGAACAATGTGCAACAAGAATTTCTAGTTATAAGAGAAATTGTACTTATAAACGGGAGACCTGTGCACATCACCTCCATATCCTATTTGGAGATAAGAGTCTTCCAAATCCGAGTGAAGGAAATCAATAGGGGCGCCCGCATCATGGAGCTCCAGATGCTCCCGAATGGTGGTCTCACTGATGATCAACTCCTGGCCGCATATCATCGACCGAATAACCCTCTGCTTATTATGGGTTTCACTCCTTGCATGTGACCAGAAATCAGCCATGTGATTGGAGTGAACAGGGGGTCCACGGTGAGGTAGGGCTGGCATAACAGGTATACTTGTACCTGTTAAGACACGAACAAGATAAGACACGAACACGAAACTTGTATACCTGTACATAACACGATAACTTATCGTGTACCTGTTTCCAAACCTGAACACGAACCTGTTAATACCAGGTATACACAATAAGACACGATAAGACATGATAAGAACCATTAATAACACATATTTAGGAACCATTTTAGTGATACCAAAATCATCCAAAATTCACGAAAGTCTTAAGTAGTACCAAAAATACATAATCCTTACCAAATAAAAGATACAAATTCATAATAGTATAATCGAAACAACTTTGAAAACAAGCAAACAACTTCAACTTCCAATTGATCTTTCTTCTCAAATATTCAATTCCAAACAATAAAACCTACACACAAAACAAATATAGTCAATTAGTCATTTTCTTGTAGATATGCATCAGTTTGAGTAGTTATCCAATACCATTTTTTAATTTTTATACTTAATGGTACTTCTTGGTCTTGGAAACATATCTATGACAGGTACTAACGTGTTAGGGTTAGGGTTATCACTTATGTATTTTAATGTTATATTATTTATATTTCAAAAAAAATATTTATCAGGTACTAACGGATACATAACAGTTAAACAGGTAAAATACCTGTTTAGACATGAAAATTAACAGGTATATTTGTGTCTACCTGTTTGATACACGAAACCTGTTAAAGTCATACCCAATACCTGTTAAGATCGTGTAGGTTCGTGTCGTGTATTC
>BJCO01041753.1:0-11143 GCA_018326465.1 Flaveria floridana
CTTATTGACCGCAACTTCTGTATTTATTATCGCCTTCATTGCTGCTCCTCCAGTAGATATTGATGGTATTCGTGAACCTGTTTCTGGATCTCTACTTTATGGAAACAATATTATTTCAGGTGCCATTATTCCTACTTCTGCAGCTATAGGTTTATATTTTTACCCAATATGGGAAGCAGCATCCGTTGATGAATGGTTATACAATGGTGGTCCTTATGAACTAATTGTCCCCGGGCATTATTATTATTATTATTATTATTATTATTATTATTATTATTATTATTATTATTATTATTATTATTAGTAATATTATTATTATTTATTATTATATTCAATTTAATAATTAAATTTTGAACTTTCAAAGTAAGGAATTAAAGACAAACTTAGAAATAAGCATAAGTAACCCATAAGTTTTATAATTGACAATATTGGTCCTTACAAGAATTTAACGAGGTTAAATTTTAATTAAAAAAAATACGAGATGTTACAGTCTCCCCAACTTATAAGAATTTCATCCCAAAATTAGGAATGAAACTATACGAACAAATACGGGTACTTTTTCTTCATATGTTCCTCACGCTCCCAAGTAAACTCAGCTCTACGCTTATTCTCCCAGCGAACCTTGACGATGGGGGTAGTTGTGGTTCTAGTCTTCTTTATAATGCGATCCAGGACTTCAAAGGGTTTCTCAACAAAGTGTAATGACTCGTCGATCTGGATGTCATCCAACAGGACATGTAGACTTTTGTCAGCCAAACACTTCCTCAAATTTGAGACATGGAAAACAGGAAGAACTCCACTAAGGTCGGAAGGTAATTCCAGTTTGTAAGCCACCTTCCCAATCCTTTTCAGAATCTTGAAAGATCCTACAAATCTTGGAGCTACTTTTCCCTTCTTTCCAAAACGAACAACGTCCTTCCATAGTAAGACCTTAAGAAGAACCATGTCCCAATTTGGAATTCCAATGGCTTACGTCATTTATCGGCATAGCTCTTTTGTCGACTTCTCGCCACTTCAAAGTTCTTGCGAATTATGGAGACTTTATCAGTCATTTCTTATATAGGTTCAGGACCAGTGATTAAGTTTTCACCAATTTCAGTCCAGCAGATTGGAGAACGATATTTACGACCATTAAGCGCTTCGAAAGGTGCCATCTTGATACTCGAGTGATAACTATTATTATATGAAAATTCTGCGAGCGGTAAATGCGTATACCAGTCACCACCAAAGTCAAGGATACAAAGACGTAGTAAACTCTCTAAGGTTTGGATGGTTCGCTCGGTTTGACCGTCCGTTTAAGGATGGTAAGTTGTGCTTAGATCCAGTTGAGTACCCAAGAGTTCTTGCATAGAAGACCAAAAATGTGAAGTGAAACGAGCGTCTCGGTCGGATATGATATGCAAGGGTACACCATGATGACTCACAATTTCATCAATGTATATATGAACCAGCCTTGATGTTTTGTTAGTGTCACGTATGGGTATAAAATATGTTGACTTGGTCAATCGGTCAACGATTACCCATATGCTATCATGACCATGAGAGGTACGAGGTAGTTTAGTTATGAAGTCCATGGATATGTGTTCCCATTTCCACATAGGAATCTCGTAATCCACCTGGACATTGATGTTCGGCTTTAACCTTCGTACACACAAGGCACTTAGCTACATAAGTCGTTATGTCTTTCTTTATTCCAGGCCACCAATATTGACTACGCAGGTCCATATACATCTTACCGGAGCCAGGATGAATAGAATAATGAGTTTGATGAGCTTCGTTCATGATAAAGCTATGAAGATTATCACGATTCGGAACCCAAATTTGATTCGCTAAATACATCAGCCTATTGGGTTTCGTTTCTAGTTGAGCTAGAAGATTATGCTCCAATTCCTCTCCCATTCTTCCTTCCTGTTGAGCCGCTTGTTGAGTCTCTAATATACTAGTCTTGATGTCGCTTTCAATCCTCAAATTTTGTAGCAGCACAGTAGTCTCGTTGACATCTAGACGGATCTCGGTATCAAATTCTCCCAATGTGTCAAACCATTGTCGTCGATCACGAATTTCTTGAAATAAGACCATCTTGTTATGGACTTTACGACTTAATGCATCGGCTACTACATTTGCCTTTCCAGGGTGGTAACGAATTTCACAGTCATAATCACTAATCAACTCGACCCAACTACGTTGTCTCATATTGAGATCTTTTTTATTAAAAATGTGTTGAAGGCTTTTGTGATCGGTGTAGACTATACATTGTGTACCATAAAGGTAATGCCTCTAAATCTTCAATGCAAAAACCAAAGCACCAAGTTCAAGATCATGTATTGTGTAATTCACCTCATGCACCTTCAATTGTCTCAATGCATATGCTATGACCTTTCCTCATTGCATGAGAACACAACCAAGGCCTTGTTTAGATGCGTCACAATACATGGTGAAATCATCGTTTCCATCGGGTAGGGTCAAGATAGGAGCATTACACAACTTGTGTTTTAATGCTTCAAAGGCTTCCTCTTGTTCGGACCCCCACTCGAATGGTTTATTCTTTTGAGTCAAAGCAGTAAGTGGCTTCATGATTCTAGAAAAGTTGGCAATGAATCGCTGGCAATAACCAGCAAAACCAAGGAAAGAACAAACTTCGGTTGGAGTTATAGGAACAAACCAATTTTTCACAGCTTCCACCTTTGCAGGATCAACGTGAATTCCTTGGCTATTCACCACGTGTCCTAGAAATTGAACTTCCTCAAGCCAAAATTCGCACTTTGAGAACTTCACGTACAGTTGTTCTTTCTTCAATAATTCAAGAACTTGTCGCAAGTGGAGTTCATGATTGGTATTGGACTTGGAATAGATAAGTATGTCATCAATGAAGACGATCACAGACTTGTCTAGATAAGGATTGCATAATCGATTCATGAGATCCATAAAGACAGCAGGAGCATTGGTTAAACCAAAAGGCATAACCATGAACTCATAGTGTCTATATCGAGTACGGAACGCAGTCTTTGAGATATCATCATCATGGAGTCGTAATTGATGATAACCAGAACGTAAGTCAAACTTCGAGAAAATGGCAGCTCCTTGAAGTTGGTCAAAAAGATCATCGATGTGAGGAAGAGGGTAGCGGTTCTTGATGGTAACTTTGTTAAGCTCATGATAATCAATGCACATACTAAACGATCCATCTTTCTTCTTCATGAACAGAACAGGTGCACCCCAAGGCGAAGAGCTAGGATGAATAAAACCCTTATCAGATAGTTCTTGTAGTTGACTAGATAGCTCTTGTATTTCCGATGGTGCAAGTTAATATGGTGACTTAGCCACGGGGTTTTCTCCCGGAATCAAATCGATTTTAAACTCGGCTTCACGCACGGGAGGTAAACCAATAAGGTCATCGGGAAATACTTCAGGAGAGTCTCGTACAATCGGGACATCCTTAAGATCTTTCCCTTTTACTTTCACGTTGACCACGTAGGCCAAGAAAGCCATATAGTTCTTGCTTAGGCATTTTCAGGCTTGAGTGCACGACATGAGTTTGAGCCCTTTGGAGGATTTTTCATCGAAAATTTTCAATGTATCCCCCGAAGGCAAAGGAATACGGATACATTTCTCGAAGCAAATAATCTCGGCATGATGTTTGGCTAACCAATGCATGCCAATGATAACGTCAAAGCTTCCAAGTTTAATAGGAATAAGGTCGATAAATAAATCTTGCGCGTCAAGGCTCAAATACAATCACGAATAACGATATCAACGGTGATAGGTTCTCCATCAGCGACTTCAACGGTGAAAGGTCTTTCTAGTTTTGTATGTGGCTTAGCAAGAATAGACTCAAACTCTAACGAGACAAAACTTTTATCGGCTCCAGTATCAAATAGAACGTAGGCATAAGAATTGTTAATAAGGAACATACATGTTCAGTTTTAAAGATATTTAGCGATACAGTTAAAGTATCAAAAAGGCTTAGATCATAATAGTTGAGTTTGGGTTTAACATATAGTTCACCACATCATTGTTTGCTTGTTCTTGGTTTACATTGATATTGAAAGCACGTCCTCGGGCTTGTGGAACATTACCCGAAAGACGAGGGCATTGTGGGCGGAAGTGACCAGGTTCCCCATAATTGTAGCAAACATGATTCTCAACCATCGTGGCATTGTTTGGTGCATGGTGACAAGCAGCCACCAAGTGTCCATACATACCGCACAAGGTACAGATGCGGCATGGAGCGTTCCCCGGATGATGGTACCTACAGATATTGCACATAGGTAGAGGACCAACATAGGCCCTAGATACAGGTGCTTATGCCACAGGTGCAGCCACATGTACAAGTTGTCTTTAAGGTGCCTTAGGTGCAGCCACAACAATGTTACGAGCCGGTGTGAATATGCGTTTCTTGTTTTTGTTATAAGAAGGTTCAGTTTTAGTCTCCTTAGCAGCTTCAGGGACCGTCTTCTCAACCTTCTTCGCACCCCTGACAGACATGGTGCCCACTCGTATATGATTCTCGGTAAGTTGAGCAGTGACAATGATGGCTTCCTCCAAAGTTGTGGGTCGACTACCCACCACAGCATCTTGGATTTGGGGTGGTATCCCCTTGATGAACTTCTCGATGTTGCGAGGAACAGTGTTGACCATATAGGGAAACAGAATGCTCAACTTGTGATGCCTAGTTGAGTAGGCGAAGTAATCACCACCATCTTGTTTGAGGTTCCAAACCTCCTCCTCCAGCTTTTGCAATTCACTTCTCGGGCAAAACTTCATGATAGTAATATTCTTGAACTTGTCCCAAGTTAGTGCTAACACAACATCAGCACCACGGTTCCTTTTCTCACTATTCCACCATGTAAGTGCCCTTTGTTGGAGCATACTAGTGGCATAACAAACCTTGAGCGCCTCGGGACACTCACAGTTGATGAACGTGTTTTCCATGCTTTCGAATCACTCGAGAAGTCTAGTGGCTCCTTCCTTTCCACTATAGCTAGTGGGCTTGTATGAACTAAAGTGTTTGAACGTGCAGGTTTGGTTGTTGCGCCCTTGGTTCACGCTATTTTCTCCTTGACCATTTCCATTGTTGCTATAGTTGGTCATCATGGTGCTATTTAGTTCAATAACTATGGTTGGTATGACGGCAGCCATTTAACGTGCAATCATGGCGGCTAACTTTCGGTCGGAACTTCCACGCTTTCCATGGTGACAAGACGTGTTGGATACAAAATAAGTTAGTCACAGGAATTTGGAGATAAAAGGACAAAAAATCAATCAAGGGTTTTTCAAGATTTGTAAAATACACATGGAATGATTCCATTTGGTAACGCATTACCATTTGGAAACATTGACACATCAAGGTAAATTGACCCATTTGCCTTAGAAACTTGTGTGACCATAGTTTATCACTCATCCCAGAAATCCCCAGGTAAGCATAACTAGTCCCGTAGGATTTATGCGAAATGCTTACCTTAGCCCGAAGGCTTTTTGCCAGGAAATCCAGAATACAGGTGTCTATGTGTCATACAATATTTCTTAGGTTCATGGAATCAAAACCTTGATGAGATTTTCATAGATTAGACATAAAGTCTAAAGACTTAAACCCTCGATATAAAGCATACGATTCCACGTGTCGTCGAGAATAAGTTTAAGAAGTTTTATTTGTCAGGGAGAATTAAAGAATTAAGAATTTGTTCAGAGGAGACAAGCAACCAAGTTTAATCAATTATAAGGCACACCTATCTAAAGGCATCAAGTTGCACATTCAAAGACATTCCTAAAGAGATAGCATCATGTAGCATGCAATAATATATATTTACAAGAATATAAAGAATCTTCTATAAGGTATATGCATAAACTATAGTCTAGGTCACCATTTTTAATAACCTAAATCCCTATAGTTATGGGCTCTCATACCAATCTGTCACACCCCAACCTTAACGGCGGAATCATCGAGATGTGAGGGTTAAGATTGTTCACATCGACATAACACTACCATTTAATAAAAATATTATTACCATAACACTACCATTTAATAAAAATATTATTACCATAAGTTCTAAAATGAAAATTACAACCATAAGTCTCAAACAAGAAATAAACATAACATAAGATAAATATTCCAAGACAATTTATTCATTTATGTAGGTCCAAATCCTAGATGTGAGCACACTTCAAGAGATGACATCAAACTTGAGCATTTCCTGAAACATGTTAAAAATAAAAGGTCAACTATGAAAGTTGGTTAGTTTTCATAGGTTAGGTATACATAAATATATCAAAAGATTTACAAGTAGCAATTCATGTCAATGGCTATGAATTATGTAAGTTTATAGAACACATATAGCTACAATCAAACCTTGACAAAGAATAAGATTACAAGTTTAAAACGATTAGCTAAGTGTACTTGGTTCCTATGATGAACAAGCATACGTCATCAGGAGCCGGCAATAACCTCGGCTTTAGCACCAAATAGGCTTGTCAGGCCCATAGATCTATGACGTCGTCAGGCTAGCAATAGTTAATGATTTCAACATATAATGTATCTCATATAACACTCACCATAATACAAATAACCATGACAAAAAGTAAAGATGAATTGCATGTGCGTTACAAGTATAAAAAGGTTTACAAGTGTAAGTTTATAAGTTAACATGTTTCACCCCAAAGGTGTGAAATAATATAAGGAGGGGCATGAAAAACTCACATGTTGTATAAGTTGATGTTTAGGGTAATAACAAGTAATTAAGTGGTGCTCTAACAATTCCTTTTACAAGATACCTAAACGTATATGTTCCAAGATTAAGTTTAAAGATAAGTTTAACGATTCATACGTGAACTAGGGTTTCAATAGAAATTTGGGGTTTTGATAAATAAACAAATAAATTAGATAATGGAATCACTTATATTTTGATTCAATGAAAATAATTATACCATTTAGGTAATTTAATGAAATTAAATCATTTATAATGATTGGTAAAATTGAATATAAAATGTAAGTAATTTCTATAATTATTTGAAATAAACATGATTAAACAATAATTAAAAATGACGTATTGACCAATAATAATTTATTAATTTAAAATATTATTAAAGTCCATTCTATAAGAAATAACCTAAAAAAATGACTTTTGCTATATTATTATATTAAAAGGATATATAAATTTTTAAATTTGAAAAAATTGCAGAAAATACTTTGGTGTCTTTAAAAATAATATTAGTTATCAAAAATGATTTTTAAAATATTTATAAATTTTTTGTAATTTATTTATTTGAAGAAAAGCCCTAAAAATGGTTGAGGGTGCCCGGGTGGGACCTCGAGGATGTGAGCATGTGTTCTTAACCAGTAGGCGAGGGAGCCTAAGCGTGCCAAAGAAATGGGTTTTAATTCTTAATAACACAAATACAATGAAACCCCTCAAAATCTATGAACCCTAGAACGATTGAATCCAAAATTGAACATCAATTTGATGTTATTAACCAAATTAATGTTGGGGCTTTCATTCCCCAGATGAAAACGAGTGTGTGGGTGTGTTCAATTAGCCGGTTTGCTTTGAAATGATGTTAAGAACAACCGAAGAACAAGCCACGGCCGAGTTGTGCACGATTGATGAGCAATTGATAAAGATAATCAGATTAATCTTATCGATAGCTTCGAATGATGTATTAGATTCAAAACCTCTTATCAATTCAGTTCAAATTGTTCGGAGGGTGGGTTTCGATAGCTTTACTGGTCGCGATCTAGGAGAGAATCGATGGTGATGCTAGTGTTTGTTTCAGGTGAAATTGGAAGCAGTATACGTTTAGGATTAGTTAGATGATTGTTTAGGTTCGTTTAATTAGATTATTATTAGAGTTAAATGCTCGAACGGTTATGAGATTAAAGGCGTCGATTATTCTCTCGATTGAGCTTTGTAACCGGTGTTTAAACATGATTAGTAGGTGCATTCAACTTCGAAACAAGTTCTAGAATGATTTGGGAACGATTTTGGGTTAAGAATCGATCGATTACGGGTGTTTTTGGATTCGCTGGAGTTCGGCCGTAGTATGGCCGGCTCTTGGCCGGAAACACGGGGTTAAATGTGGGCGGGGGGTTGGGTTGTAACTTTAAAATTACACATTGGCCCTTATAGTTTATTTTGTTATTATTTTATGCACATAACTTTCTTTTAAAGTTCTTAAAATGACAAACAAACCCCCTAACTTAATTACTTTAAGTTTTAAACATTTTTAAGTTTAATAATAATAATAATAATAATAATAATAATAATAATAATAATAATAATAATTATTATTATTATTTTATTATTATTATTATTAGTAGTAGTAGTAGTAGTAGTAATAGTAGTAATATTATTATTAATTATTATTATGTTCAATTTAATAATTCATTTTTTAACTTTCAAAGTAAAGAATTAAAGACAAAATAAGAAATAAGCATAAGTAACCCATAAGTTTTATAATTGATAACATTGGTCCTTACAAGAATTTAACGAGGTTAACTTTTAATTAACGAAAAATACAAGATGTTACAGATAGGATTTCTAATAACCATATCTAGTTAATTAGCCATAGATTTGTTATGAAGACCAGTTTCACGAATAAAAGTTGATCATACATTTTTCAACCGTGTATGACACTCATAATTATAAATCATAAGTTTATAACTTCCCGTTCAAATGTAGGTGTTACCCATCGAAAGTTTTCCCAAAACCACCATAACATTAACACAATATAAATCACACCATTAGTTCATCACAAATTACGTAAGTTTCATCCAATTAGCATGATAATAAGAGTTTAGCTCATAAGGAGCTTGAACATAACAACAAATAACATAGATGATAGATATGGTTTTATTGGTGAAATGGAATAATCAAACCGGTGATCCAAAATGAATGATGTTTAGACAATCCCGAGCCTCTTCCAAGTGTTCTATGCACCTCCCGAGACTCCAAATGATCTTTAAGTCTTGATTCTCAAGAGAATCTGCAGAGAAACTCTCCCACCAAAAGCTTGCCAAAATGGTGAACTTGGACCTCTATTTATAGGCTTTCTGGAGTGTTTAAGCACGGCCACGTGTTAGTACAATGCTTGCGAAAGTTGGTCGGATCGTACGTGCAGAGGGTGTCGGGCATGGCCCCGTGACAAATGGGGCACGGCCCCGTGATTGGGGTGGGGCACGACCCCATGCTTCATGGGGCACGACCCCGTGTTTGCTTTTAGGGGACAATACTTTTTGTCCTGTCAGATATCCAAACATAGGGATGTGCCAAATTTAGCATGGGGGTGTGTTTCAGGCAAGACATAGGGGCGTGCTTAATGAGGCACGGCCCCATGCATGGACTTTAAAGATCGGATTTCTTCAATTTCTTGTTAAATATGCTTCTTTTGTCCATCTTGCCCTTTTCAACACCTGAAAACACAATTTAACGATTTTATGTGCATAATCATCATTTTAAGGAAGATATTAAGGAACAATTGATGTGCTTTTGATAGGGTTTTTATGTATAAGTTAGAGCACATCAAGCTTCAATCCCAGCTGTTGTCTTTTAATACAGCAGTGATGTTGGGAGGAATCACTTGTGAAAGAAAACAAGAGAAGTGACAAATGTCGATAGCTCCCCCTTGGCTTCTTGTGGTTCTTTCATTAAGATCACCAATGATGTTATCTATTGGATGATTCTTATGAATTGTAGATGTTGGAATTGATGCAACCGGAATGGATGATTCCAAGTTGGTCATATTTGTTGAGGGAGATGGATCCAGCTGAGATGGAGAATCAATAAAGTAGTCAAAATCTTTATTATGTTGATCTTCAGAAAGCTGAATAAAACCAACTTCATGAGTTTGTAATTCAGCAGAAGTATGAATAACTTCCACAGGAATTACAGGAAAATCTATGAATATTGTTTGTGGATCTGCTGATATGTTGTATTCCTTTGAAGGATGTCCTGATAAATGAACAGTTGATGGTAATGGAACATCTCCAAAAGTAGATGGAATATCTACTGAAGTAGGACCATTTGTTGATGCATTGTTCATTCCTTCGGATGCAATAGAAACTTCTGCGGATGGAGAGTTATCTTCTGTTGATGCTTTGTTCACTTCTTTGGAAGATGACATATCATTTCCATTAGTATTTTTCATTGCTTGTTTGAGATGCAGGCCCAGGATCAGCAATACCTAAAGTGTGAGATTATGGTCTTGGAGGATCAGCAGTCCATGGCACTTCACTCATATTTGGAGGTACATAAGGATAACATGTATCCGTAGAACCTACAACAATCAAATAACTAGTGTTAAATGAATTTGTTAATACATCTATATCAAATAGCCATGATGATCTTTTTACAGATTTTGGAAATTAGGATTCATCAAGGATACATTAGGTGTTTCCTTCATAATGTTTTGATGTGGAATGTAAACTCTATATGATTTAGATGTTGATGAGTAACCAACAAAGAAACCATCATAGGCTTTTTCAAAAAACATTCCTAATTGATCTTTGGTATTTAAGATAGCCACATGACACCCAAAAGCTCTAAGATATCCTATTAAAGGTTTTGTTTGAAATAAAAGCTCATATGGTGTTTTGTTATGCTCTTTAACAATTAATATCCTGTTTTGAACATTGCATGTTGTGTCCACTGCTTCAGCCTAAAAAGTGTTTGGTAGATGTGAATCAGCTAGCATTGTTCTAGCTGCTTCAATGACAGTTATGTTTCTTCTTTCACTAACTACATTTTGTTATGGAGTTCTTGGTGTATTGAATTATCTTGCTATGCCTTTGTTCCTACAAAAGGTGAAGGGCTGCTGGCAGCTTTCATTTTGGAGTATTGGTGTCCAAATCCAAGCAATCAAGATGCTTACTTAGAGTCAAGTGGGAGTGAACACTTGGAGACTTCAAAGCTTGAAGTTTTGGGTATATTCTTCAGCTTTCTTTGGCCGAATTTTAGCCCCTAATCTACTCTTTCTGTCGACTTCAAAAGCTTGGAGAAAGGTAGTTATGGCAGCCCCTTGTGGCTGTCATATTATGTGTTTTAGTGTTCACATAGCATGTTCATTCACATATTAAAAGATCTTTTGATTTGGGTTTGTTTTATACACTTATAAGATCACATAATGAACATATTTTTCAGCTTTAAAATCGGTT
>BJCO01041760.1:3023-17313 GCA_018326465.1 Flaveria floridana
ATAAATGATATATTTATAAATTTACCTTAATACCCTTTGAGAATAAATTAAGTAAATAATATAATCTATATCAACCAATAAATGATATATTTATAAATTTACCTTAATACCCTTTGAGAATAAATTAAGTAAATAATATAATCTATATCAACCAATAAATGATATATTTATAAATTTACCTTAATACCCTTTGAGAATAAATTAAGTAAATAATATAATCTATATCAACCAATAAATGATATATTTATAAATTTACCTTAATACCCTTTGAGAATAAATTAAGTAAATAATATAATCTATATCAACCAATAAATGATATATTTATAAATTTACCTTAATACCCTTTGAGAATAAATTAAGTAAATAATATAATCTATATCAACCAATAAATGATATATTTATAAATTTACCTTAATACCCTTTGAGAATAAATTAAGTAAATAATATAATCTATATCAACCAATGACTATAATGAGTTATCGTAGTTATCACGATATCGATCAATGGCTATAATTCGATACAATCCCCCGAACCAGTTCATGGTCTGCCCCCCGAACCGGGACGAACCAGTCGGTCGAACACATAGAAATGAACTGGGGCTGCTCGGATCAGTCCCCCCTTCAATTCCTGGTCGGACCGGCCGAATCAAGCGGTGTTTCAAAGTTTTTTTTTTCTTACATCAATTTTCCAAGGCTGGTTTCTTTATATGTTAATCGTTATCAATTTTTTACCTCGTTCAAGATTGATTTCTTTCAACAAGTTTCACTTTACGAGGAGTTTTTATAAAGAATTGCAAGATCAACAAACCAAATATATACCTTATCGCCCATATTTTAATATTATGTAAAGTAACTTTTTTTTATCTCACTTTTAAAATTAATTAGTTGTTTCTGTATCTTATTTTATGATTCCAGGAGTCTTGTCATGTCATGGAACATACCTGTTTGTAAGACAATTCGTGTATCCATCGGTTTTGTGAGAGTTTCTCTGTTTTGTAGTTGGGTTTAGATTTTAGATAGAAAAAAGAAATATAGAATGGTGAAAGGAAAGTTTCATCTAAAATGAATATATAAACGAAAGTTTTTTTACGTTTAATTTGGTTTATATATTTTACAGGATAGGATTAGATACAAAGAATACATATTACTACCACGATGTCCTTGAGAACTGGATTAGATTGTTAAAATTACGTTTCAAAAACAAATCAAATAAAGTACAATGTCATTGAACATAAAAATATAATAACCTCAAATTATTCCATATGAATTTTCATCTATGTTCCTAAACAGGTGTCTAAACAGGTTATTTCGTGTAACATGTTTCTTAACAGGTTCATGTTCATGTTAGAAAAAAAATAAAATTATAAGTTATCATGTCGTGTTCGTGTCTAGCATGTTATCACCGTGTCTTATCTTGTCGTGTCTAACTTATTATGCTAGCCCTAATCATCATCGATGTAACTTATCAAATTCAGCTTCACTAGTTCACTTCACAAGTATAAAGTTTGGTATGATTCATTAAATAGAAAATGATTACGATATATAGAGCTACAATTTATTAACTAATTGCAGGATCGGTGTTTGTCTCTCAACACAATGTTTTTCTCACGAACTTACTAAGTCTCACTTGTTTGATAATGCAGAATTTCTAACTAAGTTGATGATAATATACTAAGTTAATGAACACAAGAAATGGTTTTGAAGATACTTATATATATTAATTCTCAACTCAGTGTTACAAGACTCTTGCAAATCTAATATAAATGAGTTACATTAAGAAACTATATATACTACTATCAACAGCCGGTTATACTTAGAAAACCAGCTGAAACAAATACTATATCGCTAGAACTAAGGTATCTAAGATAAAATACTATCCTAAATTAGGTAGTCATGACATGTCCATGACTTACCTTTTGTTACCACTAAAGTTGGTAAGTGTACTAACTGATAAAAGGTGAATAGTGGAACAAAGTATGGTCAGCTACATGAGTGTGGGAAAATGTCATGCAGTATATCAGAGTTGGCAGCATGTGTCAGTCAGACTATACTTTTGTCCACTGGTTCATAGTTAGTTCTTCCGAAGTATAAATGGCTTCGAAAGAATAAGTTCTTTCGAAACCATTTATACTTCAGAAGAAATAACTTCTTCTGAGACTTCTGCAAGTCTTCATGACTTTGTCCTTCGGAAGACTTTATCTTGAATCTTCTAAGTGTTTTACTTCAGAAGGAGAACTACTTAGTCTCGGAAGACTGAGTTCTTCCTTTGAAAGTTCTTCATCCTTAATCTTCAGAAAATCTTTAACATAGCTTCGGAAGTGCATCTTTGTCTTAAGAAGTCTTTATTCAGTTGCACTCAAAATCTTCTAAGTGTAGTTTTGATTGCACCAGCCTCATCTGATCCACAAACTCCCCCTAGGCTGATGCTACCAAAAATTCATTCCCTTATTCTTCTCAAAACTTTCAACACCATGAAAAGAAGGTATTTGTCAGTCTCGTTGTTCTTTCCTGAAGTGGTGCTGAGAAGTTTGTACAAGTCACTTGTAGATAGGAGATCCAATCTATTGCTCTGGATGACATATACTCTTTGCTGTGGCCCTTTGAAGAGTTTGTTGATGTAATTTGTAGTCATAATCCTATCTAACTATAAAATCTGAAGCAGGGCCTTCAACCATTTGAAGGAATGAACTTCATTTATTAGTGGCACCCTCTCCTTCTTCCTTTCTCAGCTTTAACTCCTCTTCAGTTCTTGCGTTCTTGGTTAGCTCAGTAAGATGAATACTGCTTAGGTGATTTCTAATATGAGTAGCTACTTGGTAGTTTGAGGGGTGGAGAATGGTTTCTCTGCTAACTCAACAATATCAAATCTGCTTGAGTGTAGCAGAGATGATGTGTCAAGTCTTGTTAGTTGTGGTTTGGGTGTTGGTTTGGGTACCATCCTCTGTACACCTTGAGCTTGATATACCTCCTTCCTTCTTCCTAAGCAAATGTCAGCTTTGATATCACTAACATTTTGTTGTAAGGTCTTTTTGGACATGGGACCTACTTGCCTACCTATGAAGAAGTGGGCCTTGAGATAAGCCTTCATCCAGGCTTTTATCCCACCTTCTTGGCAGCCACAAGTTATGCCTCCTCCTTCTTCTTCTTTCTTTCCTTTAACTTTTCTCTAGTAGCTTTCTTCCTCTCCTTATTGATTTGATCTTGTTCTTTATTGAAAAGAAACAAGATCGTCTCATTTTCATGAGGAGTCAGTTCCTCCTGAGAATAGCCCCTAGAGCATAGGAAGGCTATCCTCTCCAACCTTCTCCTTATTGATTTGATCTTGTTCTTTATTGAAAAGAAACAAGATCGTCTCATTTTCATGAGGAGTCAGTTCCTCCTGAGAATAGCCCCTAGAGCATAGGAAGGCTATCCTCTCCAACCTTCTCCTTATTGATTTGATCTTGTTCTTTATTGAAAAGAAACAAGATCGTCTCATTTTCATGAGGAGTCAGTTCCTCCTGAGAATAGCCCCTAGAGCATAGGAAGGCTATCCTCTCCAACCTTCTCCTTATTGATTTGATCTTGTTCTTTATTGAAAAGAAACAAGATCGTCTCATTTTCATGAGGAGTCAGTTCCTCCTGAGAATAGCCCCTAGAGCATAGGAAGGCTATCCTCTCCAACCTTCTCCTTATTGATTTGATCTTGTTCTTTATTGAAAAGAAACAAGATCGTCTCATTTTCATGAGGAGTCAGTTCCTCCTGAGAATAGCCCCTAGAGCATAGGAAGGCTATCCTCTCTAACCTCTGCCTTTTCTCTGCCTCTTCTTTCATTCATCTCTTCTTTTCCTCTTTGACCAACCTTGTTGCTTCCTCTTTCTCCTTTTACAGCAGGGTTGCCTTTTCCAGCTTTACAAGCTTATCAAGTGGAAGTAGAAGTATTTCTTCATTATCCACTCCTAGGCTGATGAGCCTGTCTATCACCTCCACTCTTCTTCTGTTATTGATAGACTCTTGAATTGCTGTTGCTGCCTTGCTACTTGTAGCCAACCGTTTTCCTATGTCGAGTCTACCTTTCCTTTTCAGCTTCTCCAACCTTTCTTCTTTGAGAAGCTCTTGAGCAGTCATCTTCCTTTTTCCTTTAGGATCTGAGGAAGATTTAGCCTTTGGAGATTCTGGCTTGGATGGTTCAGGTTGGGGAGAGTAGGGTTGATATTGTTATGCTTGTTATGCTTGAGAGAGGGTTTTGAGAAATTCCTCACTGTTTACATCAGAGACTAGATCAAGGATAGACTATGTGATAAGCAGATCATTAGACAAAGATGACAATTCAATAATCACTTCCGCATGTTGAATTTCTACTTTAGAAGAGATTGGAATAACACTACATGTCCCAATTGGAATAGCACTACATGTCCCAACTAAGTCAGTTGCTGGGCCATCAGTCCTTAGTTTCCTCATGAAGTCAAACTCAGGTTCAATATGGTCCTTAGGTTGACCAACTTCCTTCTCAGTGGTAGGGGGCGCACTCAACCTTTAAAGCTTTTCAGCTCCAAAGTAGGCTATAGCAACATCAGGTGAGGGTTGTTCAAGTAAGGAGCTTATGAAATACTTGGTTAAGAATCTGTGGAGATCAATAAACATCCTAGGGTCCACTTGAATTGTTAAAGGAGGTAGTTGAGGGAAGATAGTTGTAGAGTATTGTTGTGTAGGATAGAGTGAAGATAGGGTTGAGATGACCAAGGTAGATTCCATATAACTTTGACTCTGTACATTCTCCCCCTTTTTGGTAGCATCATCTTAGGATGTAGATGAGCTGGATGAAGAACTTAAAGAGACTTAAACAGGTACATGCCTAACAGACTTCTCAATCTGTGTCTCAGCTAGTGAGACTTTCAATCTCAAATTGCTAAGTGGTAGACCTATCTTCTAAAGTCCTAACCTTCAATTCAAGGTTTGAGACTTTAAAAAGCAGGTACTAAATGGTGAGTTGCAAACTTCCCTCATCTTCTTTTGAAGAATCACAGGGAGATGAGTTAACATACCTAGTATGTTCATCATGATCACCATATATGGTTTCTTGGCACCCTAGTTTCCCTTGCATACTGATGTCCCTTTTAGAGATATCAATTGGCAAGGTTGCCATAGAGTCAGTCTCAGTTATGTTATCACTATCCTTAGAGGTCAATGAGACACTCTCAGTAGTGGCAGCTAAGTCTACATGAGTTCCATCCACACCTGTGGGACTCACCTCAGTTTGGCTTAACTGATGTGGGCTAGAAATCAGAGGTTCCCTTGGGCTCAGTTGATCTGGAGAGTGGTGTGGTAAATCAACATCATGGCTCTGATGAAACATGAGGTCTTTATCTAATTGGGTTAATATATCAGTAAAGGATATAGAAGTTATGCCTAATGACCCGGGAACTTGGTCAACATCTAGTGGCATTGAGCCAGTGATGTGGCTGTCCCTTTTTGGCTTCTCAGGGGAGTGTTGGGACTCACCCCGAGTGCTTGAAGCTTGAGCGATGGGCTCATTAGGTTGAGACTGATTACACTCAATGCTCATATTAAGGTCAATTATAAATGATGGTTGGCCTCTGGTTGAGTGGGAGCCCTTTGTTTCACTATTGCCTTTTTGGTTTGAACAGAGGAGACTTGTTCAATCAAAGTAGATTGAACAATGGTTCGTTTGTGGCATCTTTGGTAGGTGAACTTTATAGGGTGGGAAGAAGTAATTGGCTATGAAGTGGTGGTGTCTTGTGTGGGTTCATCACCTGCTAGGTCTGCAGTGACGTCACCAGGAGCCATTGGCTCAAGCATACCTAGAAGGAGATCAGTGAACCTTCCAGTAAAGTTGGTGGATATCTTCTTCAACATCTTGAAGATACCAGGCCTCATTTGGGGAACTACTAGAACATTTACGTATTCTAGTTTATCCTAATCCAACTCATAATTGATTATATGTTGAATAAACCTGGGATACATGTAAAATGTATTCCTGATAAGATTACCTCTCAGGTTATTCAACACAAATCAAGAGTAGTTGAATCTGAGGCACTTTACCAACCCATGGACTAGGCATCCGAGATCATAAAGAATTTGATCCCAACCCCCTTGATTTGTTGGACAAGCTATGAAGGATGACATGCAGCAAGAACTTCTAATTATAAGAGAAGTTAAACTTGTAGACTATAGATTTGTTTACATCTCCTCCATATCCCATTTGGGTATAGGTGTCTTCCAAATCAAGTTTGGGGAACTCAGTAGGGGCTCCTCCGTCATGAAGCTCCAGATGCTCCCTGAGAGTGGTTTCACTATCAACAATCTCTTGTCCGCAGATTCTAGACCTGATAACCCTATCATCGTTGAGCATTTCATTTTGAACATTGGCCCAGAATTTGGCTATATGGTTTAAGTAGGTGGCGGGGTTAACAGTTAGAGCAGTGAAGTATGCAGATTGGATTAGGAATTGGATGGTGGGGAAAAATCGTCATCCTTTGAAGAGTCAAGGATGGCGACCTGGTTGTGTTGGGGATTCAGGGCCATTGTTTGTAAAGATACTGTTGGATTGAAGGAATTTGAGAATGAGTGAAGAAGATAGTGAATTTTTAGGGCTTTTACAGTGGTAAAGATTTTAAAAAAGAGAGTTGGAAATATTTAAATGGTGGGTAAAATGCCCAACGGATAAGGTGAAAGGACAATTTAGGTTTCGATTTGACAGAGGCAGCAAGATAAACCATTTAAAATATTACGACAATCATGAATAAAATCTTACTTTTTGCAGTGTGGGGCCCAAAGACTTCCGTTACACAGTAAGTTTTCTTCCGAGAGTAAAATTGCTTCTGAGAGAACACTTGTGTTTCTCTTTCCTGATTATCTTCTGAAGCCACTTTTCCTTCCGAAGCAAAGTATGTCTTTGAAGACAAATTGGCTTTCGAGAGTAAAGTGTTCTTTCGAGAGAAGAAGTGAGTAGTCTTTGAAAGGAAATTTGATCTATGATCAAATAATCTTCCGAGACTAAAAACTCTTCGGAGGAGAATACTTATATAGAGAAATTTGCCTTCGAAAGAGGAATAAGGATCTCTTCCAAGGGTAAATTTCTTTTCGAAAGAATTTATACTTAGAAATTTTGAAGAAAACCTTTTATAACAGGGCTTAGATTGTAAATAGACAATTTAAACAAGACATATTTTCAAAAGATTTTCAAAGGAGATTGATTAGTCAATGTTGACCATCCCAATAGCCGTAATTAAAAATTATATCTTTGTTCATCGAAGGCTTTGGTGAACAAATCAACATATTATTCATTTGAATCAACTTTAACTAGTTTGATCAAGTTTTTCTCATTTATATCATGAATGAAATGATACATGATGTCAATATGTTTTGTCTTGGAGTGCTTGATTGGATTTTCTATGATAGAAATATCACTCTTGTTATCCATGTGGATAGAAGTCTCCATGAAGTTGAAACCATAGCCTAACATCTGATTCTGAATCCATAGCAATTGAGCACAACAGCTTGCCGCAGCGATGTATTCAGCTTCAGCAGTTGATGTAGAGACACAGGATTACTTTTTGCATTGCCAAAAGATGATCCTTTCACCAAGAAATTGACATCAAACTGATATGGATTTCTTGTACATATTGCAGCCACCATAATCACTATCAGTGTATCCGTAAAGGTTGAAATCCTTGTTCTTTAGATACCAAAGGCCCAGTTTAGGAGCTCCTTTAAGGTATCTAAGAATTCTCTTAACAACTATTAGGTGAGACAACTTGGGAGCAGCCTGATATCTTGCACAGATGCAGGTTGCAAACATGATATCAGGTCTACTTACAGTGAGATACATTAGAGATCTAATAATTTCCCTGTACTGATGTTGATCAGCGTCCTCCCCTTCAGAATCGAGACAAAAATTGTGATTTCTTTGTATAGATGTCTTGGCTAGCTTACAATCTTTCATATCAAATCTTTCTAAAATGTCCTTGACATACTTAGACTGATTAATGAATAACCCTCTATCTTCTAGTTTGCACACCTTCAGAGACATCCCCAATGATGTTCTCAGAAGGATGAGTGTTATGTATCCTGAGCCTAGGAATCATATCTAGTTGCATAGATAGATCTAAGTTTGAAAAGTTTTGCTCAAGATTATGAATGTTAGTTCCAGCTGATGTCTCACACTCATTCAATGAGGACTGATTGAATGAATAAGTGACAACATTAATGGTGTTTTGTTGTGAAGCAGCATTAACAGTTGCATTTTCCTCTAGATTACTGTCTTCATCAGCTTGGAGTTGAGAGTTAGAGTTGTCAGCTAATGAGTTTTGAGACTCAACTGACTAACAACTTGTTGAAACTCCACTATTTCCTATGATATTCAAGCTTTATGGACTTTCAATAGTGCGAGATTGCTCTTCATGTCTTCTTAGAGAAATTGGAATAGGTTTGGGTAACTCAAATAGTTGATCATCTGAGGCCACCGTTCATTGGCTTAGAATAATTGGGAAACAAATCTAAATCAAAGATATGGTCAGGGCCATCGCCCTTAACACAATGAGTGTGCTCATTTACAATAATGTTGGATGATTTCTCAAATTGTTGATTCTTAATATTTATACTCGATAGGCTATCGAGCTTGAGGAATACCCAACAAAGATAGCATCATCTGACTTTTTAGCAAATTTTGCTAAATTGTCCTTTGTGTTAAGTATGGTACACTTGCTGCCAAAGGACCTTAGAAAGCCAATGAACGGTGGCCTCTTGTTCCATAGCTCATAAGGGGTTTTTCCATGGGGTTTAGCAATGAGAACTCTGTTTTGCATATAGCATGATGTGCTGATTGCCTCTACCCAGATAGCTAGAGGTAGCTCTGAATCAGCTGACATGGTTCTTACAGCCTCAATAAGTGTCCTATTCCTCCTCTCAGTAACACTATTCTATTGAGGTGTTCTAGGAGCACTGTATTGTCTGGTAATCCCTTTTGAGTTACAGAATGAGTCAAGAACTTGATTCTTAAGCGCAGTCCCTTGATCACTTCTAATTGTTTTTATCTTGTGATCAATTTGATTTTCTATTTGAAGAATAAAATATTTTAGCGTTTCAGCAGTTTCATCCTTAGTTTTTAAAAAGAATACCCATGTGAATCATGTAAAAAATCATAAACTATCACAAGGCAATATGATTTCCTTCCAATTCTCATTGTACTTATGGGACCAAATAGATCCACGAGCAATAAGTGTAATGGGGTGGTGATGAAATTAACCTCTTTGGATTTGTGGGATGCCTTGTGTTGCTTCCGTTTTACACAAGTAACATAGTTGTCTTTACAGAAAAACTTCTTTTTAGGCACACCATGTACCAAGTTATTTTTAAGGTTTTAAAATTAACATGACACATTCTTTTATGCCAAAGAGTTGACTCATCACCTATCCTTGGAAATAAAGCATGTACTTCACCTAGTGGGGGAGCATTGTTCATATCCAGCCTGTACATATCCCCTCTTCTCAAAGATCTAAGAAGCACCAATCCCTGAGGAACTGTCATCCCAGGTTTGAGGATAATGCACTCATGCTCTATGAAAAGCATTTGGTGCTTTTGATCATAGAACTGAGAAACACTCAAGAGATTGTGTTCAAGTTGTTTAATAAAGTGTACTTTGTCCATTTTTAACATACCATTGGATACACTACCTCTACCAGAAATGTATCCTCCGGCTTCACCTCCAAATTAAACAGGACCTCCATCAAAATGTTAAAATTGTTAAAGGAGAGATCTGTTCCCTGTCATGTGCCTAGAGCATCCACTGTCCGCAATCCAAATATTTTCATTCTTGTCATGTGGATGTCCCTTCACATAAGGTGAAATGATTAGTTACTACTCGAAGCCCGGGTCGTGTTGGTCTTGGGCTCTTCCAATATAGATGACATAATTGAACCAAAATGTATGCATGGAGGTTCAACTACAGTTTGTAAAAAAGAGATTTGGGCTGCTGCATCTTGTCTGATCTTCCATTCCATCCTATGGTTGATATGTGTAGATGAGCCTGAAGAGGCTTGAGAAGCAGGACTTGCTTCCGAGGCTTCTTTGTTCTCGAAACAAGTTATCATCACCTTTTCTTCCGAAGCAGTATTCTTCTTGAAAGATTTCAAAGGATTGTTTTAATCCTTTGTTTGTTCTTGGGCTTGTTTTCTGAAACTATTTTCCTTTTGGAAGAATGAATTTCTTCCGAAAGCAACTTGGTTTCGAAAACAAGATTTCCTTTCTTAACACTTGAACCATATGATAGGGTCCAAATATGAAACCTTCCTTGACTCCTTTATTAACATTATTTGAATAATGTGTGCTTGCTAGATTGTAGTAACAATCCTTATCCATATGGTTTTGTAATCTATAAATTAAGCACTCAATGTTAGATATGAAAGGGAATGAGGGCTGCTATTTCTTGCACTTATTGTCTTCTTCGACAGCCTTTCCCTTTAACTTCTAATTCTTCACCTGGATAGGAATACTGGTACTATACTCCTTTCTTGAATCAGAGTTTCCAGCCACTTAGAATCCAGCTGAGATGAATATACTCTTTTGCCAATTTTGAATATGCAATTTTCTCTAACTCATCAATTTTGAATTTATAGTTAGATTCTGCTCTCTTAAAATCAGATTTTAATATGTTTAAGGACTCAATATCATACTTAATTTCTATATTGTAGTCCTGATACATTTTAACCTTAGCTATATAGGCTGGAGTACAGAGATGTTCATATATCTTGGTAGCATCAGTTCCAGCCATGAGAGCTTGAGCAGGGGTGACATCTTGCACCATGAAGCTCCAATCAACTTCTTGAGCAACAGCTGTAGTTTGCTTCTAAGTTGGCTTGGTTACAGCCTTTGGGGTAGCATGATATTATGAGGCTTGAACTGCTCCAGGATTAGATCTAGGAGCTTTGCATTCCCTTGTAAAATAACCAAGTTGTAACACATGGCTTTTTATTTATCAAACCCAAACTTGTTGTTAGTTGGGTTCTGGGGAATTGCCTTCCAGTTCTCTTAAAGAACTTTGCTCTGTAGGTTAAAAGAGCCATCTGTTGGGCAATAGCCATGTATTCTACATCGTCTGGGCTAAAATACTCTAGATCATGAAAATAGAATTGAAAATCTCTAGAGTATTCATTTCCTGAAGCTAAACTATCCTAGAAAGGACTTTGTTGAGCATTTTGAGACTTGGGTGTCTCAAGAAATATGATGTAGGGCCCAGAGGAGTATGATGGTTGTTGGTTGTAGTTCAAGTACATCTGGGGCTGGGGAGTTCTTGATCCTTCAGCAAGAGCATTGCTAACTGGAGGGTTTGAGCTTCTGTTCGTCTGATGGACCTTTTGAATCTCCATCTCCATATGGTATCCATCAAGGATCCCATATATGGTGAATGTGTTCAAATTCTCAGTTCTCTTGATAGAGACACAATAGAAAGTCCATTTATGAGGAAGTGCACTCATGAACTTTCTTACTATGTCTCTCTTCTCAAGAGTCACTCCCATAGACTGAAGAGATGCGATTAGTCCATGTACCTGAAGTATTGTTGGCTCAATGTCTCACCAACACTATAAGTAAAGTTTCAATCTTCTGCTTCAGTACATCTTTCTTAGACTCTTTGGATTCGGAGAAAGCAGAGTACATCAATGTAAAAGCATCAAAGAGTTCTTTGGCTGACTTGCAGTGCTCAAAGCCTACCATTATGGAGTTTCATATGGTAGTAAGTAATACAGTCATTGCTTTGGAATTGATGTCGATCTTCTTAAAATCTTCATCTGAGTAGTGTTCAACAGCCTTTTCAATCATGGCACCATTACCAGTCACCTTTGGCTTGTATGAACCATGAGTGACAGATCTCCACATCCGGCTGTCCTGATACGTGATGAGACCTTCAATACATTGACACCAGCTTCTAAAATTATCAGGAGTGATAATAGGATCCTTAGTCATGGTTCCCATCTCAATCTCAGTGTATTTTTGGTTGAGGGTCATTTGAGTAGATTGAGTGAGTATAAAGAAACAAGGGTGATTTGGGATGGTTAGATCTCACAATCAAGAGCCTAAGAAGCTCAGATACCAATTGCAGGATCAGTGTTTGTCTCTCAACACAATGTTTTTCTCACAAACTCACTAAGTCTGACTTGTTTGATGATGTAGAATCTCTAATTAAGTTGATGATAATGTACTAAGTTCATAAACACAAGAAATGGTTTTCAAGATACTTTTCTTTATTACTTCTCAACTCATTGTTTTAAGACTCTTACAGAGCATGCATAAATGAGTTACACTGAGAAACTATATATATTACTATCTATAACCATTTTTACTTAGAAAATCAGCTGGAACATACATCTAAACAAATACTACATTGATAGAAGTAAGGTATCTAAGATAAAATACTATCCTAGATTAGGTAGTCAAAACATGTCCATGGCTTACATTTTGTTACTAACTAATGTTGGTAATTGTATTAACTGATAAAAGGTGAACAATAGAATAAAGTATGGTCAGCTACATGGGTGTGGGAAAACGCCATGCGGTATATCAGAGTTTACAGCATGTGTCAATCAGACAATACTTTTGTCCACTGGTTCATAGTTAGTTCTTCCAAAGTATAAATGACTTCAGAAGAATAAGTTCTTTCAAAACCATTTATACTTCGAAAGAAATAACTTCTTCCGAGACTTCTACAAGTCTTCATGACTTTGTCCTTCAGAAGACTTTGTCCTTCAGAAGACTTGGTCTTGAATCTTCTAAGTGTTTTATTTAGGAAGGAGAACTACTTAGTCTCAAAAGACTGAGTTCTTCCTTCGGAAGTTCTTCATCCTTATTCTTTGGAAAATTTTTAACATAGCTTCGGAAGTTCATCTTTCTCTTCGGAAGTCTTTATTCAGTTCCACTCAAAATCTTCTAAGTGCAGTTTTGGTTGCACCAACCTCATCTGATCCAACACTAACTAATAGCTAACAATATAAGAAGATAAGTAAAACAATTCAAAATACAAAATATATGGGATAAATTTTATCCATCGATGGTATCATTATTATATATCTATAATATTCCCTCGCAAGATGGACAGTCGGAAGGTTAGTCCAATCTTAGAGACCAACAACTTAAACTGACGCTTAAGTAGTGGTTTGGTAAGTGCATCTGCCAATTGATCATCTCTAGCTATGGTTGTTACTTGTAAGGTGCCTTCTTGAACCTTCTCTCCGACAAAGTGGAAATTCAAAGCTAAATGTTTCACGTGAGAGTAAAAAACCGGGTTGCCCACGTAGTGGGGTGGCGCTGAGATTATCACAGTAAATGGTTGGTATAAATTTAGATTGGAAACCTAACTCAGTTAATAAGGATATTAACCATTGGACTTCGGTTGTTTCCAAAGAAAGGACTCAAAATTATGCTTCAATCGATGATTGAGTAGAAGTGGGTTGGCATTTGGAAATCCATGAGATAGGATTACAACCTAAATAAACGATATATCATGTGGTATTACGCCATGTTTCCTTGTCACCAATAACAAATAAACGATGGCATATTTGTTTGAGAAAGAATGTCAGTGATATATTTAGATTGAGAGATGAGAAGACCTTTAGGATGAGTACTTCAACTCCAAGGAAACAAGAAAGGGATCCAAGGTCTTTAAGGGAGAATATTCT
This sequence comes from Flaveria floridana, assembly GCA_018326465.1. Lineage (NCBI taxonomy): Eukaryota > Viridiplantae > Streptophyta > Magnoliopsida > Asterales > Asteraceae > Flaveria > Flaveria floridana. Next base: position 16,694 of record BJCO01041760.1, read on the forward strand.
AGCAAGGGTTATAATAAAGATGACGAGATAAAAGGGGAAGGACCTATGATTATGACATCATCCACATAGACGAGTATGAAGATGGGTGAAGGACCAATAACGCTAATAAAAAGAGAAGGATCAAGAATGATGGGTTTGAAGTTGGAATGAAAAAGATATGTTTTGAGCTTAGTGTACCGAGCGTGAAACGCTTAACAAAGGCCATAAATGGCCTTATCAATCTTACAGACAAATGAAGGTTGGGAAGAGTCCACAAAACCTGGAGGTTGTGCCATGTAGGCATCTTCATGAAGAGTACCTTGTAAGAACGCATTATTAATATCAAGTTGACATACGTACCAGTTGTATGACACAACTATGGAAAGAACTAGATGAAGTGTAGCAGATTCGACAACCAGACTAAAGGTCTTAATATAATCAATGTCTGTGTAACACCCGGAAAATCGACTGAGCAAGTCAAATAATAATAATAGGCTTAGACGAGACCATTTAATAAAAACAGGATGGTTATTGGTGTTAGACCGGGTTAACCCTTCGAGTCATGAGCTTGACGGGTTTAAGGTCCCGGGAACGCCCGATGTATATATAGACGGATCAGCTGAGCAACTCTCATTTGCACT
>BJCO01041819.1:0-29244 GCA_018326465.1 Flaveria floridana
TTATTTGTGATAACTAGTTCAAACACATATATAAGATCCTTGCATTCTTGGGTTTGTTGTAGACATGCAATGAACTATAATTTTCAGATTTCAAATGGTTGATGTTTGATGTTAATCCGCTGCGTTTTCTTGTTTAAAATGGTTAAACAATATTGTTTAGGTCCAACAAACCCAACACTTCACAGACATGGTGCCCGCTCGTATATGATTCTCGGTGAGTTGAGCGGTGGTAGTAATGGCTTCCTCCAAGGTTATGGGTCAGCTACCCACCCCAGCATCTTGAATTTAGGGTGGTACACCCTTGATGAACTTCTCGATGTTGCAAGGAACAGTGTCAACCATATGGGGCAGCAGTATACTCGAATCATGATGCCTAGTTGAGTAGGCCAAATGTTCACCATCTTGCTTCAAGTTCTAGAATTCCTCCTCCAGTTTTTGTAGTTCACTCCTCAGGCAGAACTTCGCAATGGTGATGTTCTTGAACTCATCCCAAGAGAGTGCCAAAATAGCATCAGCTCCTTGATTTCTCTTCTCGCTATTCCACCAGGTAAGTGTCCTTTGTTGGAACATACTAGTGGCATAACGAAATATGAGTGCCTTGGGACACTCACAATTTACAAAGGTATTCTCCATGCTCTCGAACCACTCAAGAAGACCAGTGGCTCCTTCCTTGCCACTATAACAAGTGGGCTTGCAAGAACTAAAGTGCTTGAAGGTACAAGTCTGGTTGTTGTGCCCTTGGTTAGCACCATTCTCTCCTTGACCATTTCCATTGTTGCTAGAATTGGTCATCAAAGTTCTATTAAGTTCAGCAACCATCATCAGGATGACAACAGCCATTTGTTGGGAAATCAGGGCAGCTAGCTTACGATTGGAACTTCCACGCTTTCCATGATGACGAGACATGCTGGAATATACAACACGAGTTAGACACAAGGAAGAGAATAACAAGGATTTTAATTTAAACAAGGATGAATCAGAAGTTGTAAGGCACATGGAATGGTTCTATTTGGTAACGCATTACCATTTGGAAACGTTGACACGTCAAGGTAAATTGACACATTTGCCTTAGAAATTTGTATATGTTGATCATAGTTTATCACTCATCCAAGAAATCCCTAAATAAGCATAACTAGTCCCGTAGGATTTATGCAAAAAGCTTGCCTTAGCACGAAGGCCTTTTGCCAGGAAAACCATGACACAGGTGTCTATTAGCCTCATAAATTTCTTCGGTTCATGAAATCAAAACCTTGATGAGATTTTCATAGATTAGACATAGAGTCTATAGAAAGAAACCCATGATAATAAGTGTCGATTCCACATGTCATCGAGAATAAGTTTAGGAAAATTTCATTCGTCAGGGGGAATTAAAGAAATCAAGAATAGGTTTTGGGGAGACAAGCAACAAAGTTTAAGCATTCATAAGGCAATCCTATCCTAAGGTATCAAGTTACACATAAGAATGGAAACGCCACAGGACTTCACTCCACACTTCAAGTGGTGGTACTACGATTGGAGAACAGGCGAGGTGGTCATAGTGTTGAACAGAAATGGTAGTATGGAAACTATCAGGGTGTTTGACCCCATGTGGCTCACTAACTTATTAGCTGATGATGTTTAGACCTTATACAAGTGGCCACTGTTCTATGATGCGCAAGAAATTGTACAAGCCCTCCAATTCCAAAACATGATTAGACTCTGCTTTGCATTTGAAATACATGCAGGAGTTACAAGAGAGAAGAAGTACAAGAAATATGAGGAGCTTGTGAAGAGTGTAAGACAATAGAGGAGACTAGGTCCAAGGGGGAGTTTGTAGATACATGTGTACCTAGTTTATGTGTTTAATGTAAAATGTCTTTCATGTCTTACACATATGTAATAGAATGGGTACTTAATGAAATACAATGTGTGGTTGTGCTTAAATGTTTATTATTTCATTGATTAGTAGGTTAACGCTTATTGAACTAACTATATAGGTTTGTGGTTGTTTACATAGTTCTTAGTTAATAACGATTAAGAAATATGTTTAAACTTAATCATGTGAAGTTCTCATGCGAATGGCCTATGCTAATGGACCATATGCATGAACCACTTCATGCTAATGGACCAGTCGCATGACTTAACCAGGAGACTGGATCAGTCACACGATTGTGATATGAGATTGACTCAGTCGCATGACTAAACACTCAGTCGTGCGAATGGATCAACCACATGACTCAGTCGTGACTGAACCATGCTAATGGTTCACTCGCACGAATGAGAAACCCTAACCTATAAATACCACTTAATTCGTGGAAAAACGAAAAAACTTTGAATATTTTGATACCTACACGTACCCTAGCCTTCCAGAGAAGTCTAAGAACCTGTTCCAAGTTCATAGATCGCACTAGATCGATTTGCTTTCGTTCTTAACATTTAGATTCAATCTAGAATTGATTCTACGTGCGTTCTCACTGATTGGATCGCCAATCAAATAGGATTCCGCACTAATTGAGTTGGTATAAACATAAATTAGTTAGTACTCCGTCCTGTACACGGTTCTAACAAAACCCTTTTAATTTTATCACTTGAACACACTTTTATTTGTTATTATTTAACACACTTAAATAATAAAACAAATAATTTCTAATAAACAAATTATCCATATAATGTTGTTCTATCTCAAAAGCAATGATTTAGAAAACCCATTTTCTAAATTGGTGTCAATATTTATTTGTTTGATCTTATCAATAAATAATTATTTATTGGTGTTTGTTTAGCTTGTTATTGGGTACGACCCGACTTGGATCAAAACATACTAACCACATCAATCTTGTATGTGTCTTGGGCATACAAGATCCAACAATCTCCCACTTGCACAAGATTCATAGAAGATTGATGCAAGCAGTAAATACCGCCTAACAACGGTTTACTACCCTTAATACGTATGACTAAGTGCCATTCAATAACATCATCCCCTTCAAGTACCTTACTCAAATTATTTTAGGTGAATCAATCATCTATCCTTTTGTCACAGATGTCATGTTAAATCCCAGAGACACAGAGTGATCATTCTCCATTGATTTAAATTTAGCAAGCCTTAGACATGTTACTCTCAACGAATAAGAGGGACAAATCCCATCTTGACAACATACGTCACTCATAATCACTTTGTATTATACCTGAACTCAGCCTTATGTACTCCAATGTTTCAAAACAGCGAAGAACTAAGTCAAAGTATATTATTTGGTAAATATCAAGACCCAATATGTATCTCAGGTTAGAGGATACCAAATGATGTTCACATTCACTCCAATTTACTTATGATCAATAAAGAAGATTCCATATAGTAATATTTGAGATGTGGGTCAGTCCAATATTTGTATCCCACAAATATCTATGAACCTTGACAACAATCCTTGCTCTATATTCATCCATATAAGTATCTTCCAATCCAAGTTCATAATAGTCTTACCCTCGTACTTGTTCCCACAAGTATGAATGACTACGGACGTTCTGAGTAAATGATTTACTCATGGATTTTAAACATGCGAAATATGAGTATTAGTTGAACCATTATAGCCATATAATTAATTCAAGTAATGAAGGGTTACAAAAACTAAATACATAATTAAAAATCAAATCCATTCACTAGAATATTGAAGTCCCATGGCACAAGTATGACTTTTCAAGAAGCTTCGTGAGTGGATCTGCGATGTTTTGATCCGTGTGAACTTTACGAATACCTATCTTTCCCTTTTTAACTTCATCCCTTATGTATTTGAATCTTCGTTCAATCTGCCTAGTCTTTTGATGTTCACATGGTTCCTTGATTTAAGTAATCGCACCATTGTTATCATAAAAAAATTCTAGGGAATCCTGAATGGAAGGGACCACCCCTAGATCGGCAATGAATTTCTTCAACCATGTAGATTTTTGAGCTGCTAATGAAGCGGCGATGTATTCTGACTCTGTCATTGATAATGCTACCACATCTTGCTTAGAGCTCTTCCAAGAGACTGCTCCTCCATTCAAGATGAAAATGTATCCCGATTGTGATCGTGAATCATCCCGATCAGTTTGGAAACTCGAATCCATGTAACCTTTTACTATGAGTTACTCCTCACCAGATCCATAGAATAGGAACACATCTTTAGTCCTCCTTAGGTACTTTAGTATGTTCTTAACAGCCATCCAATGACTATTTCTAGAATTTTGCTGGTATCGGCTTGTCATGCTCAAACTGCATGTCACGTCCGGCCTAGTGCATATCATTTGATCCAATAGTAGACGCATATGGGATACCCTTCATTTTTTCTTGCTCATATTTTGACCATGGACATTGAGTCGTATTCAGTACCATTCATCTTTGAATAGGTACGATACCTTTCTTAGACTTTTCTATCTTGAATCTTTTCAAGATCTTATCAATGTATGCACTTTGATTCAAACCTAACAACGGCCTTGATCTATCCCTATAGATCTTTATTCCTAAAATATAGGCGGCTTCACTAAGATCCTTCATGGAAAACAGCTTCCAAGCCAGACTTTTACACCCTCCAAGGTTGGAATGTCATTTCCAAATAGTAGAATGTCATCGACATACAATACTAGGAAAGTGATGATGCTCCCACTAGCTTTCTTATATACACATGCTTCATCAGCGTTTTTGATGAACCCAAAATTGATTTCCTCTTCATCAAAATGGTGATTCTAACTTCTTGATGCTTGCTTCAATCCATAGATTGATTTCTTTAACTTTCATACTTTGTCAAGATGTTTTGGATCAACAAAACCTTATGGCTGAATCATATAGACATCTTCCTCAAGATAACCATTTAGAAAAGCGGTTTTGACATCCATTTTCCAAATCTCATAATCATTATTTGCAGCTATGGCAAAGAATATCCTAATAGACTTTAGCATTGCAACTGGCGAGAAAGTCTCAACATAATCAACCCCTTGAGTTTGAGTGAAACCTTTTGCTATAAGTCTAGCTTTATAAGTATCCAAATTTCTATGCATATTGGTTTTCTTCTTGAAAACCCACTTACTTCTAACTACCTTGGAGTTGAGAAGTAGTACAACCAAGTCCTACACTTGGTTTCCATACATGGATTGCATCTCAACGTTCATGGCTTCAAGACATTTGTCACAATCCGAATTGGACGTTGCATCATGATGTGTTTGGTTCATTGGAATCTACCACATAGCATCCATCTACAAAATATCCATATCTTTCAGGTGGATTACTAATTCTACTCGATCTGCGAATGTTTTATGTATATTGATCAATTATTTGATCATCCTCAACATCCTCATGTTGAGTGCTAGTGTCAACCAAACTTGTGTCGGTTTGTGGTTCTTAATCCTCCTTAAGATCCACTGTTCACTGCTAGTTCCTTCCATAAGGAACTTAGCTTCTAAGAACTCAAGCTTCTTGGATACAAACTCCTTTTGTTCCAATGGATCATAGAAATAATATCCCATAGAATCTCTAGGATATCCAATGAAGATACACTTAGTGGAATAGATTTCTAACTTTTTTGAGGTGGGAGTCTTAACATAAGCCTCACATCCCCATACCTTTAAATATGATAGTAATTGAACCCTTCCATGCCATATTTCAAAAGGTGTCTTTTTTACTTTCTTGGTTGGGGCCATATTCAAAATACGGTCCGCAGAAGCGAAACCCAAAAATGATAGAGGCAATGAGCTTCTAGCCATCATAGATCGAACCATATCCAATAGAGTTCGATTTCTCCTCTCGGATACACCATCATTGTGTTGTGGTGTTCCTGATGGAGATAGTTGTGAGACAATCCCTCAACTTTTAAGATGATTTCTAAAAGCATCACTTAGGTATTCACCTCCTCTATCGGTGCGGGGAATTTTTATTTTCTTGTTGAGTTGATTTTCTACGTCATTTTGGAAGATTTTGAACATTTCAAAAGTTTCATCTTTGTGTCATAACAAGTACACATGCCCATATCGACTAGACTCAACGGTAAAGGTAATGAAGTATCTTTCATTGTACCTAGTCATTGGCTTAAAATGACCACATACATCCAAATGTATGATACCTAATAAATCTTTTGCCCTTTCGGATTTGCCACTACAAGGTGCCTTAGTCATTTTACCTTGTAAACAAGATTCACATACAACAAATAAATCATATTCACTTGCTTTTAAAAGACCATTCTTTTGAAGTGTTTGTATGTGCTTCTTGTTTATATGACCAAGACGGCAATGCCCAAGATAGGTGTTACTTAAATCCAATTTGAGCCTTTTGGTGGTGGTTTGGTACAATGAGCTATCATATAATGTGTTTTCACGAACCAATTCATAAATACCATTAATAGGAATAGCTTTAAATTAAATATGTCACTTAAAGAAACATGAATTTCATTTTCAATAAATGTCATAACATAAGCATATTGTCTTAATTGGCAAACTAAAATAATGTTCCTAGGCAAACTAGGAGCATACAAAAAATTGTTCAAAATTGCCTCCAAACCATTTGGAAGTTTCAAGATGTAGTTCCCTCGGTCTTTAACATGAACTTTTGACCCATTCCCCATGTAAAGGCTAACATCCCCTTTCTTGAAGTCCTTACTTCTTTTGAACCCCTGCAATAAGTTGCAAATATGAGTTCCACATCCGGTATCCAATACCCATGTGTTAGAGGATATTAAATTTAGATCAATATGAATCATGAAAATTATACGTGAGGTTTGCCTGACATCCCTCTTAGCTTGCAACTCTTTGAGATGGACTGGACAATTTCTTGCCCAATGTCCAATCTCCCCACACTTGAAGCATGGGTCATTTGAAGCAACCTTTTGCTTCTTCTCCGCTTGTTTTGGTGGTGGCACTCTTACCACTCCTTTTCCCTTCCCCTTAACGTACCCTTTACCCTTGGCAATATTTGCCTTTGGTGCGGGCTGAGGCCTCTTCTTCTTTCCACCTTCATTGATGGTGAGAACGGGTAAAACCTTTTTACCCTTGGCCGCCTCGACTGTTTTGAGCATAGAGTGAATTTGACTTATGTTCTTGTCCCACTCTTTATGTTATAATTCCTAAAAAAATTGTCAAACCTTTTTCACAAAGAGTTGAGGATCAAATCCGTAGCTAACTCTTTTGAGACGGAAAAATTTAGCTTTTTGAGGCGGTCTATGTGGCTCCTCATCTTAAGTACATAAGATGAGATGGATTGGGTGTCATCCATACGACATGCATGGAGTACTCGAACCGTTTCGAAGCGCTATACCCTTGCTTGCTGTTGGAACGTTTCCTTCAACTGGGTAATCATGTCGTATGCTCCGTGATATTCATACTCCTTTTGGAGAACCGGAGTCATACTTGCCAACATTAGGAAAGACACTTGGAACGAGTCCTCAGTGTATTTCACCCAATTGTTATAGGCCTCCTCATCTTCCTCATTGGGTTGATCGAGAATCGGATCGTCTAAAATATAAGACCGTTTCTCTTGCTTGAGAACAATTCTCAAGGTTCGAAACCAATCTATAAAGTTATTATGGTTTAGACGCTCCTTTTGGAGAATGGTCCTTAGTGATAGTGAGTGAGCGGATGAGATATCATTATTTTCATTGTTGTTGGTGGCCATCTACAAAATTTAACAAAGTCCAATTTTAGTATTTTCGATATTATCATATTTTAATTATTAAAACCCTTTTATGTGTCTTACACAAGATTAAAATTCTAGAATCTAACGTTACATTTAAATAGTGGTTAGGTGACCTTTAATCCATTATTTAAATTAACAGGATAGTCAACATTTGACAATGCAACCCTTTGTAATTTCTAGAGGTACGAGATCGACTTTAAACATCATATGTATAGTCCGCATTTTCATCCCATCAACACCCTTTGTAAACCACATTGTAGGTGATCCAATTTACATGGTTTGCAAATCAAGTCACCCTACTTGCACACACATGTGGGGTTTCCAACATAAGTGGTTAGGTGACCTTTATCCCACAAATATGATATCCCCACCTAAAAGCACAAGTTCCCTCAAAATGGTTAGGTGACCTTTATCCCATTAGGAGTTTCCAAGTGACTCAAGTGTCGTGGAAAAGAATGGTTTTAAACTTGTTTTTCAAAGACATTTTATGTTTTCATAACTTTAGTTTAGAAAACTCTATGTACCTTGTGTTTGCATGCTTTTAAACACATGGTACCCTATGATTCTCTTTCAATAAAACCCCTTTTATTAGAATCATTAATCTTTTTAATAACCTATTATTAACCACTTAATGATAATGAATCGTAAAATTTCAGCTTGTTATGTTTGTTAATAAGTTTATTATGCATATGCAAATATCAAACAACCAAACATAAAACAAACAACCAAACAAGCATAATCATACAATCACAAGTGCATAACCATAGCCACTAAGTTGACTACACTTGTATTCCATCACAAGTGTGGTCATTAGGTCTTTACTAAGGGTTAACAATAACACATAAAAAGGTGTCCATGAACTCCCACTTGGATCCATATCCAAATGCTTCAAGTGTCCATGTCTCTTTTGTGTCATTCCTTTGTGTCTTCATTTGGGTCTTCTACTTGTGCATCTTCTTTTACAAAAATTATATCCTAATACAATTTTTCTAATAAAAAAATGCACCTAATATATTTATTACATAACCAAAAATTGAATAAATTACAACCCAAATATACAAACACAAAATATTGTTACATCCCTTTGAAGGAATAAAACCAAACATGACAGACATTCAACCAAATCCAAAACACACATGGTCAAGGCTATGTTATGCACCAAAACATGTATCCAAATACAATATTCAAGAACAAAATGAAATCCCTTTTTAACCTATAAAATTTCAGCCAACATAAACTAAGATTTTAGGGTTTTTCATCCAAACAACAGAATCAACCACTTGACTTTAATCTTTCAAGTTTTATTCTAAAGCATGTAAAATAAAAAATGAAAGACAAGGGATTCATATATCCATAACAAATCAGCCCCTAATAGGTTGAAAAAGTCCAACAAAACTAACTTTTCTTGGACTTTTGAAGCAAGTATTCTACATAACCGGCTCTAGATGCCATTGTTAGATTTGTGACAAGTTTATCAAAGATTGTTTAACCATTTAACAAAAACGCAGTGGATATATTAACATATATATTATGTTTAGATTCCGAAAAGTAACTATTTTAATAATCAAGATTACAAACCCAAGAACAGGGATCATGTATATGTGAAAAGAAATGCTATCAAACATAAACAACCATAGGGTGTTCACAGAATACAACCTTTCGATGAACAAGAAGATGTGATGGATGTTAGATGAAGGAGATGATGATGTTCTTGAATCCAAGCCTCCAAAGGAGAAGGCCTCAAGCTAGTATACCCACAAGCTCTTGCAAACACCCCACTTGTTAAGAAGTGCAACACCAAAGCCTCCTCCTTGCTCCTCTTATCAAATCTGAATTTTCAGAAAAGAACCTCTTCAAACCTGAAAACTTTAGCTTGAAAACAAGAGGAGAGAGTTCTTGTGTGTGTGAGAGAGAGTGTATCTTGGTTGAGTATCTTAATGGTCCACGTCTTGCATTAAACAAGAAAAAGGAATCCCAAGGAGGGGATCTAAGGGGTTGGCTGAAAAATCTGATTTGAAATGGGTTCCCACCCATTTTAAGCTTAAAAACTTACACTCCATAACCCTTAAGTTTGTAAAATTAAAACCCTTTTAATTTTATAACTTGAACACACTTTTATTTTTTATTATTTAACACACTTAAATTATAGAACAAATAATTTGTCAGGAACAAATTATCCATATAATGTTGTTCTATCTCAAAAGCAATGATTTAGAAAACCCATTTTCTATATTGTTGTCAATATTTATTTGTTTGATCTTATCAACAAATAATTATTTATTAGTGTTTGTTTAGCTTGTTAGTGGGTATTAACCAACTTGTATCAAAATGTACTAACCACATCAATCTTGTATGTGTCTTGGGCATACAAGATCCAACATAAACTTTATTTAACTTCAAGTTATAAACATTTTTAAGTTTTTTACCTTAATAATAGTTATTATTATTATTATTATTGTTATTATCATTATTTTAGTTGTTTATTATTGTTATTATTATTATTAATATTATTACTATTATTAGTATTATTATCTTTACTATAACTTATTATTATTGCTACTATTATTAATATTAACATAATTATTATTATTTAATATTTTTATTTTTAACTTTTATACATTAAAACTTAATGACAATAGTGAATAAGCATAAACAACACATGAGTTTCATAATTGACAATAATGACCCCTATACGAATAAATGAAGTTAACATTTATTAACGGAAAATAAGAGATATTACATGCCAACCCCATTTACCATTCACGCATGAAGCATATCGAACTTGATTATCACTTTGTTCGAGAACAACTCATAGCCGACAAACTATGTGTTTTACACATCAGCACTCAAGATCAACTTGCGGACATGCTCACCAAACCACTGCCAAGAGCTCCTTTTCTTCGTAATCGGTCCAAGATCAGAGTTTCCGATGGATCCTCCATCTTGAGGGGGCGTATAAGGAATGAATCCACAAATTACGTCAATACCTTAATCCTAGCCTACCGATAATTGGAAGATATTAATGTGATTATGTAGTCTACTTTGACTGGGTTAGTAAGATTGAGATTCTTACTAAGGATCAAATATGATAATCAAGTCAAAGATTGAATGGCGGAAACAAACAATCAAAGAATATTCAATGCAAGAATATACTCATAAATGCTACTGTATGTATTAGTGAAGGTGATTGATTACAGAGAATAAAAGACAACAAAAATATTCTCAATGTCTATCATCTATCACCTCATGTACGAGGTTATCTATTCTATTTATAGGCTGACAAGATAACCTTTACAAAATGACTAAACTATCCCTGACCTATTACATCAGAACTAGTCTAAGTCTTGATCCGCCTCTTTGCATGTTCATCTTCATTGACAAATACGGATGAGTTAACTTGACCAGCATTTCTTCACTTGATCATCCGCATTAGTATGTTGGTCATCCGCATTGGTTAATGCGGATGAACAAATACTTCTGTGCATTAGTTTGGTCATCCGTATTTGGTAAATGCGGATGAGCACAGTCTTATCTGTATTACTAATTGGTCTTCCGCATTTGTCAATGCAGAAGAACAAATACTTTTCTGTATTTGTTTTTATGTCTTTCGCGACCATACTTGGGTTTTTCTTGTGCAGGATCTTCATCCACATTTCTTCTTGGACTTGTGGGATTCTAGCAAAGCAATCATCAAATCACCCATTGAATTGGCATGTATGATCGTGTTAGGGTGCAATAATACTCCCCCTAAGGATTATACAGCCTTTGTTGTTTAATGTTAGGGAGGTGATTGATATTATGAGGATTCTGCTAGGTCTTGTGGAGGTAGAAAAAATGCAGCTTTAGTTGGATCCAGAATGGCTTTGATCGTGTTGACAAAATCTATTGCTTCTAACATCCTGTCCCTACTCAGAACATGTATCTTCATTTTGCTCATGTTGTAGATGGCTTATATTGGTAACTTCTTTAGAGAAATGGGTTCTCAAATAGATATAGTAGATAGACCATCTCTGTGAATTAGTAAGCTCCCACCCATATCTACCTCTGGTTTAACAATGTTCCTAAGTTGCAATGGAGTCTTCTTTTTCTTTAATTTGTCTCTTTTGACACTAATATGATCATAAGCCAATTTTAGCAACTTGATGCACTTTAGGAAGAAGTACATATCTTGCTCTCCCAGTTTATTGTTTATTTCCCTGAAGTGTCTGGTATATATATAGTGAATGTATGATTCATCAAGCAATCTCACTTCATATCCAATAAATACTCTTATTTCAGCACCCTTCTTTCCTCCCTACTTTCTTTCAATCACCATCTCATAAGATTTTTCATCATAGTACACATTTGAGATTGGTGTAGAGGAATAAGTACCAGACACCATTTTTCTTTTTAAAGATTCTGTTAGTTTCACTTTCAACTCAAGAAACATAACTTCTTCTGCTTGCATTGTCTTCTTCTTCTCAAGGGGATTAATAAATGACTTATCTTTCCTCATGCATATTGCCTTTAATGATTTGAATTTGTCAATCCTTTTGAACATTTTGAGTATTTTTTCAAATTCATAGCCCCTGAACATAGCTGAGTGATTGATCAATTCCAGTTGAGCTAATTCTTTTAGGTCATGGATCTCCAAGGCATTTACAAGAGCAGAGTACTCTGTAAAGAATTGGAGCAGCCTGGAGATCCTTTTAACCATAAACATGTTCATGTGCTGTCATACTTACATGCAATTATTTTCTGATCAACTTTTCCTTTTAGAGTAGACACACCTCTAATTAATTCAGGAGTAGTCAACCCTTCTTGTAGTTTTAGTTGAGAGGGTTCTAAAAACCATTCAAGGTATTTATGAAGTACTGGAGCCAACAGTTCTTGATCTTTTTGGTTTAGCAGCATGTCTTGAGCAGTTACTCTTGGTCTAGGCTTTTTGTTTATGATTTCTTCTTCCATCTGCTTGAGCCTATCTTTCTTTTCATTAATCATTTGGAGAGTAGCAGCCCTTAATGAGTTTGTTTTCATATTTCCAAGCATCCTTCTTATGAAGCCTTGGCTTGAGAGATAATCCTTCATTTCCTTATCTGACATGCTATAAGGATCAGGAAATAGTTGTTCAGGTGTTGAGGTTGATTTCTTCATAGCAGACAATTTTGGCATAGGAACCTTTTTAGAGAGTGATCTTTCATACTCAGTTTCAAAGTTTGGATTGATCAGTTTATTGACCTCTTCTTCTTCAGCTTTCATGCCTTCATGTCATACTAAAGACTTTATCTTGATCATACCCATGATTGATCAAAAACATTGCTTTTATCATCAGGTCATTAGTTTGAGCTTTTGATACCATTTCCTCTACTAGTTTTTCTATTTGTATAGGATTGTCCACATGTACATCCTTGTCAGCATCATAACCTCCTGCTATCTCTCCTTCTTCTAAATCAATAGTGACAGCTTGTTTCTTTAATTGAGCTTCAGCCTGCTCATGTTCTTCAAGGAGTTTAGCAATAGCTGCCAAGCTTTTGGGATCATCTTTTTTACTTTTCTTCACACTCTCTTCTTCAATTATTGGTCTTTTGCCTTTAGCCTTTTCAGCTAGATATTTCCTCTTCCTGGTGTATGTTTGAAGTTTAGGTCTAGAAAAGGATTCAACCTTTTTTATCTCCTCAAGCACTTTTTCAGCCTTAGATTGTTCTTGATCATCAGTTTCTTTCTTTTCCTTTTCTTTTTCTTGTTCACAAAATTCTCTTATCATATCCTTTTGTTCATCAGAATGTGCTATAGCAGGTACCATTTGCAAGCTTAACTCTTTCTCCAAAGGAACTGGAGATTGAGGAATGATTACAATAGGTTTAGTGTTAGTCCTCTGATTATCCACAAACTCCCAAAATTCATCATCTATACTGAATTCTTCAGAGGTAAAGCTATCTAGAGCTTTGATAAGTTCTTTGAATTTTATATTCTCAGTTTGAGTAGCATCTAATTTCCTAGAATAAATCACAATTTCTAAACTTGGTTCCTCATTCTTTGTTTGGCTAGCATCTTTTCCTTGTTCATCATTTTTAGAGGAAGATTGGTTCTCATCATCAATAACTTTTTCTTTATCATTTTTAGTTTCTTCAACCACATCACTTCTTTGTATTTCAATTAACATTTCAAGTTCAGAGATCCTCTTATTTTGATTTTCAACTTGACTGTGGAGATTGGAGATGTTATCTGCTTGTTCTTCAATAATATCTTCTTGCTCTTCCATTGCTATAGTTTGAATGGCAAGAGTATCAACATGGCCACTTACTTCTTCTCTAGAATGGTTAAGAGCAGCTTTTAAGTATTCAATCTCTTTCTATTGCTCTTTCTTTTTAACTTCATATTTTTCTTTTAACTCTTTTATCTGATGCTCCTTTTCATCCAATTCTAGAATTCTATCATCAATGATTCTGGCTCTCCTATTAAGTATTCTCTCCATTCTTTCAACTTTTTGCAGGAGCTCAGATATCAATTCATATCTTTCATTAGGCCTATTTACATTAGATTCAGCAAAGCTCTCTAAAGGAGCAGTCTCAGAAGTTGCTCTCTTTTCATTCATTTTAACATGTTGATCCTCCTCAACCGAAGATGATTTGGATGCTTTAGATATGCTAGTTGAGTCTTCAACCTTAGTTTGGTTATCATGGGTGGACAATGGTTGATGTGATGATGTTGGTGAGTGATGAGGTGGTGAAAATGGTAAGTGATGATGTGGTGATGGTTGAGGTGTTGGTTGAGGTGTTGGTTGTGGTGATTGTTGTGGTGATGGTTGTGGTGATGGTTGTGGTGATGGTTGTGGTGTTGGTTGTGATGATGGTTCTGATGATGGTTGTGGTGTTGGTTGTGGTGTTGGTTGTGGTGATGGTTATGATGATAGTTGTGGTGTTGGTTGTGGTGATGGTTGTGGTGATAGTTGTGGTGATGGTTTTGGATTAATCTATTGAAGCATCCAAGGAAAAAGAGGTGAATGAGCTCCACTGAAAAAGTTTTAGGATCCCACTTATTAATGTACGTGTATGATTTTTCATCATAATAAGGAATATTAAGCACTGGTCCCTTAGTAGCAAGATCTGGGAATGCTTCATTTATCAGGCACTGAATGAACCTTGGATATGTCAAGAACTTATATCTTCTTCCCTCTTGTATTTGAAATCACTCCATTAAATACATAGGCAGACATGTTCAAGGGTCTGTTTGTGTATAAAGCACAAATTGCTGAGGAAGTGGTGATTGGAATATCATTCCACCCTGTTTTTCTCTTGGATAAGCAGTGCTGAAAGAGGTGGATTAGGAATCTCCAATGCACATCAACTAATCCTTTTATGATCTGCTTAGCTTCAAATCCTCCTTCATACCCAATCTTAGCAAAGAAGGTAGTTATTTCATCCTCATCCGGCTCTAGTGGTGCATCAACGTCATCACCAAACTGCAAGTATCTTCTTACAGAATCTTTAGTGATGCTCAGAGTATAATCATTGTTGATTCTTCCAGATAACGTTCTAACACCATCTGCTTCAATTACTTCAGCTGAATTCCAGAAAGACCTTATGAGGTTCTCATAGATGGTGGGTCTAACAACAATATCATGGGCTACCCTTGTTGTAGAGATGAATCTGATAATATCTCTGAGTCCATCAGTTTCTTCCATATCAGGGTTTAAATAACTGCTGACATTATGGAGCTCGCTCCATGAAAGATTTGTCATTTAAACTGCATAAGAGACAAGTATGTCAGTTTTGATGAGAAATCATATGTACCGTTAATTAGTTTGCCTTTTAATGGTCAAAGATGAACGTTTGAAGTTACTTTGTCATTGTTGTGACTCTGTTGTTATAATAAACATAACTATAAAGGTTTTCATAATGGGTAGAATTCCTCTTAGTTTGAACATTCATTGATGTTGAAAATGTATATAATATCTTTGAATAAATCAGGTTTTGGTGTTATACATTATCATTTGGTTCTTTGTTTGATTTACGCTTTTCAGTCCAAAAGTTAGGTCATGATGAAATTTTTGGAAATTTCACCTTTCTTTCGATGCTTCTGAAGTTTCAGAATCGATTACAAGAACAGGTTGAGTAGAATCACACAAAAATATTTGGTTGTTTATGATGAAGTTGATCAAAGAGGGTGCCTAATGTATTGGTGCTCGTCTCATTATAAAGTCTATCAAATTTGAAAAGTATTAAATGACCCGTTTAAATTCCTTTAAATAGTCAAATAATGGCTTTTACAAGATTTTACAAGTTTTAGATCAAATGCGGTCACCACTGTAGCAAATGCAGAGGTATAATTTTTCAATCCTTAGGTCATCCGCATTTGTGTACTATTGTAAATGCGGAATTTAAAATTTGTTTAACTTTAACTATCCGTATTTGTTTACTGTAGTAGATGCAGAGGAATCTAACTAATGATTTAAGTCATCCGCATTAACACACTGTAGCAAATGCAGTAGTTTTATTCTATCAGCATTTGTGCACTGTGGCAAATGCGAAAGAATAAAGTCATCAGCATTTATCTGCTTGAAGCAAATGCAGTTAACAAAACTTGTTCAGCTTTGCTCACTATAGCAAATGCGGCTGAACAAATTTAGTCAGCATTTGCTCACTGTAGCAAATGCGGTAGAATAAAATCCACATTCAGTAATGCGGTAGAGTACAATCTTTGTCCTCATTAGTTTCACTTGGAAAGAAAGAGCTACTCACATTGGTTATATGCATGGGTTACCTTCACCCGTATTAACCAATGCACTTACCAGCATAAACTTTGAACTTAATCATAAGATAATGTGTCAAAATTGGTTTTTCATATTATGAAGAGATGTCCTTGATTGATTTTCCTTATGAAGTTGTTGAATGTTGAGATTGTCAATTCTTGCTTGGATTGACTTGTATGTCATAAGAGATACAAGTTTCCTATTTTCGACTGATCTTGGACTTTTCATGCTTCCAAGAATCTGCATAGTCTGAGATACTAAGGTATAACTTTTGCAACAACACCAGTATTTTCTTTTTGTTTTGTTTTGAATATTTTAAGAGAAGACTTTAAATAAGAAAAGAAAATTTATACAGACTTACTCAAAAATTTTAAATTTCTCCCCTTAAAGTTTATATCCACATGTGTAAAGAAACTTTAAAGATTTAAAACCTTTTTGAATATTATTTTGATATATTTATGAACTTGAAGATAAGTATATCTTTTGTTGGGATCATATCAATCTAGCATTACACATGTGCATCCTTTATGATAAATTAGACATATTTATGAACTTGAAGATTGAAGCTATGTTTGTCCACTTAAACTCATACCTGGTTGATATTTTGATGCAAATGATATTTATCATGTTATGTTTGATTTTATTATTCAATATGTACCTCACACACAAGCATGGAATGATCAACCATCCTTGTACAATGCATGGTAGAACTTCTTCATAACTTTTAGTACCAGGTCACTTAAGATATGAGAACTCATTTTCATTGATCCTTATTGGTATTCTTTTACTTTGATCCTTTAATTGATGATCCATATTGGGATTCTTTTCACTTCACTTTGGAAGGTGATCCATGATAGGATTCTTTTGTTCATTCACTTGGAATGTATTACTTTTATTGATTCATTCAATTTTTGATATGTTCCATATTGGGACTCTTTTGGATCAGAACATCTACACTATGTGCATATTTCATCAGGTCTTTGCTTAGCAAAACAAAGATGAGGCATGATGTAGTGAAAGAGATTCATAAAGTATCATTACCTGGTGTTTTTAGGTTACTACACATACATGCATTCAGATAAGCCAATACATACCTGTACTTTCTGATAAGTGTTTCACAATTGCATAAGACTTTAATTCATTAATGCATGTATCTTTTCTTCCAAGTTGAGCCTACCAACATATCTGGTAAGTCATTTCAGTCTTTCATATTTTGAAATTAAGCACAGTGAATGATGTAATGACTATAATTATATCATTTCCCAAAATATTCTTTTCTTCATTCAAATTGATTTCTTTTTGTGATTTTCTAATCTTTTTAATGTTTTTGATGTTTTGGTTGATTTTACTCAAGGTTAATCATGCCAATGGATTGAACCAGGAACTCAAACCTACCAGGTTCAAATGCTTTAGTAAATAAATCAGCTAATTGATTTTCAGTGGGTACTTGAATCAATTTGATTAACCCCTTTTCAGCACAATCTCTTAAAAAGTGATATCTAATTTCAATATGTTTTGTTTTTGAGTGCTGAACTAGATTATTTGTTATGAAAACAGCTGCTGTGTTGTCATTGTAAATTGGTGTGTGCAAGAAGTTAAAACCATAATCAAGCATCTGGTTTTGAATCTAGAGAACTTGAGAGCAACAAGCTGATGCTGCAATATACTCAGCTTCTGCTGTTGACACAAATACATTTGTCTACTTGTTGCATTGCTAAGATACTAGTCTGGGACCAAGAAATTGACACCCTCCAGAAGTGAATTTTCTATTGAAGTTGCATCCTCTATAATCACTATCTGTGAAGGCACAGAGATTGAATTCTCCTTCCTTTGGATCCCATAACCCAAGAGCTGGTTTGCCCTTCAGATATCTGAATATCCTCTTGACTGCATTCACATATGATTCTTTTGGATGAGCTTGATATCTGGCACACACACAAACACCAAACATAATGTCAGGCCTACTGGCTGTTAGATACATAAGTGAACCGATCATTGATCGATAGTAAGTCTGATCCATTGATTTGCCCTTAGGATCAGGACCAATTTTCACTTTAGTATCCATAGGAGTTCTAATAGATTGAATTTCTTTAACATAGTTTCAACGTATTTTGATTGATTGATGAAGATTCCATCTGCTGCCTATTGGACTTGCACCCCTAGAAAGAAGGTCAGTTCTCCCATAGCACTCATTTGGAATTTTGAATGCATAAGGTCTTCAAATTCTTTGCAAAGATGTTTGTTTGTTGAGCCAAAAATGATATCATCCACATAAATCTAGACTAACATCATGTCTTTTCCTCTTATTCTTCTGAAGAGAGTCTGATCGATCTTTCCTATTTCATATCCATGTTCAAGAAGAAAAGATGATAGGGTCTCATATCACTTTCTTGGGGCTTGGTGAAGACCATACAAAGCTTTGTCAAGCTTGTAAACTCTGGGGAGGGAAATATAGATCTTCAAAGCAAGGTGGTTGACTCACATAGACCTCCTCAGCAATCTTTCCATACAAGAAGGCACACTTTACATCCATTTGATAAACAGTAAATTTCATAGATGCTGAATATGCTAGAAAGATTCTGATTGCTTCTAGTCTAGCAACAGGTGCAAACACTTCGTCATAGTCGATTCCTTCTTCTTGAGTGTATACCTGTGCCACTAATCTTACTTTGTTTCTGATGATGATCCCTCTATCATCAGTCTTATTCTTGTACCGCCATCTGGTACCAATAGGGTATTGTCCTTCAGGAAGATCTACCAGTTTCCATACTTCTTGCTTCTTGAATTGGAGCAATTCTTCCTGCATTGCTTCAATCCGGCTATTGTCTTGAAGGGCCTCTTTGATGTTCTTGGGTACTGTTTGACATAGAAAGCATGAGAACAAACAGATGTTTGCAATACTGTACTTGCTTCTTGTCACCCTCTCATCAAGATCACCAATAATGGTTTCAACCGGATGATTCTTGTGTATTTTGGTTGTTGGAATGGAGTCACCAACAATAGTAATATCAAGATTGGAGGCATTTAGTTCATTATGGTCAGAGGCACCTTCAACTTATACTGTTGTAGAATTATGAAGATAGTCAAACTCTGTTTCAGTTCCTGCTTCAGCTTCAGCAGTACTATGATTACTTTCGTCATTTGATGTTCTTTATGTTTCGACTGGAGCAGAAGCTTGATTTTGATTTATGATCTCTATTGACCGATCATCTGAGTGTGATGGTAATAGGCTTGGACCTCCTTCAGTTGAAACACTCTGGTTTTGTGATGATTGTCTGATGGGACCAGCTTGAAGAGGTACATCTTCATTCATGTATTCATTAGAAGTAGGAGGAATCAATGGAAAGTCATCCCTTTTTTCTACAGCTAAAGTAGTGTTACCTGAATGGAGATTTCCTGCATCAGACAAGTGAAACTGATCAAATGATTTTGTAAAAGAGTCAATATCAAACAACCAGTCGGGACCATTTAAAGATTTAAGAAATGAATGTTCCTTGAATTGAACATTTGTTGATTCATCAATAATGTTTAATCTAGGATTAAACACTCTGTAAGCCTTTAAGACAGAAGAATAACCTATAAAGAATCCTTCATCAGACTTGGATGAAAACTTTCCCAAATAGTCTAGGGTGTTTAATATTAAGACAGGACTACCAAATGATTTAAGAAATCCAATAAATGGTTTCCTATGAAAGAGCAGTTCATAAGGAGTCATGTTGCTTTCTTTGACAATTAGAGTTCGATTTTGCACAAAGCACGATGTGTTAACTGGTTCTGCCCAGAAGGTGATTGGCAGTTTAGCATCGGCTAGCATTGTTCTTACTGCTTCAATCAGTGTTCTATTCCCTCTTTCAGCTACCCCATTTTGTTGAGGAGTTCTAGCTGCACTGAATTGATGAGCAATGCCTTTGGTTGCATAAAAGGAACTCATTCCTTCATTTTTGAATTCAGTTCCATTATCACTTCTCATTGTTTTGACCTTATGATCATGTTGATTTCCAATTTTTGTGATAAATTCTTGTATTATTTGGGATGCCTCATTTTTATGAGGTAAGAAGAAGACCCATGTAAAACATGAAAAGTCATCAATGATCACCAAACAATACTATTTCTTTCCAATACTCATGACATGAGTTGGTCCAAACAGATCCATATGAAGTAGCTTCAATGGAGTATTGTTTGTGTTCACCAGCTTGGATTTATGAGAAGATTTGTGTTGTTTTCCTTTGAGGCACTCTAAATAGTGATCAACAAAATGAAATTCTTTTTGAGTAAGACCAATGACATGATTTCCTTTGACCAATCTATTCATGTTTTTAAAGTTTGTGTGCCCCAATCGTCTATGCCAAAGCTGTGACTCATCAAATGATGCTTTTGACAAAAGACAAGTTTCTTCTTTAGGTGATGTAGAACACAGGTTTAGAACATAAGTATTATTCTTCCTTGGGGTCTTTAGGACAACACATTCTTCAGGGATCTGAAATCCAGGTTTCAAAATGTAGCAATAAGTGTCTGTAAAGTGAGTAGAATATTTCTTATCGCAGATCTGAGACACGCTTAACAGATTGAAATTCAGCTATTCACAGTAGTTCACTATGTCGAAGCTTAGCATACCATTCATCACAGATCCTTCAGGTGTTATTTTACCACCTTGTGAATCTCCACCAAATGCCATCGTAGTTACTTGCATGTGCTTGAAGTTATAAAGGAGGGAACGATCTCTAGTCATGTGTCAAGAATATCCACTATCCATATACCATACGCTGTTGGACCTATATGGCTGACCCTACAAGTATA
The DNA here is from genome assembly GCA_018326465.1 of Flaveria floridana. Classification (NCBI taxonomy): domain Eukaryota; kingdom Viridiplantae; phylum Streptophyta; class Magnoliopsida; order Asterales; family Asteraceae; genus Flaveria; species Flaveria floridana. The sequence continues at coordinate 21,156 of BJCO01041819.1, forward strand.
AAAGAAGTAATAGAATGTGGAACTCAAGCCATGATGGTCTTGGGTTTCCCGTTCCTATCAATTATGGTGACTTCTTGATACTTTCCTCTAAATTGTGATCTATTTAGAGGTGACCTGGGAGATTGCTTATGATATCTTGCTGAAGCTTTCTCATTAGCATCAACAGTGGAGTCAGACGAGTAGTGAAATCTTTAATCTCTATTTTTTTGAAGAAATTTAAAATGTTTTTGATTTTCAAAGATCATTTTGGGTTTTGAAAAGTCATGCTTTTGATTGTTGAACTGGTTGCCTCTTTGACTTTTCCATATTTCTTTTGTTCTTCTCATGTCATTTAGTGATCTAGACGTTCTAGATTGATTGTTATGCAAATGATTCCTGACTTGAGTTTTGTCTAATGATACTGTTGAGATTGGTTTGTTTTGGGGAATTCTCATTCCCTTTTGATTGAAGTAACAGTAAGATGTATTGTGATTGTTCATATAACAGACTGAACAATATTTGTTGAAATAACAATTTTTGGTTGAGTGGTTGTTCATGTCACAGGTAGAACAGTATTGATTAAAAAAGCATTTTGCTATTTTATGATAGAACATATCACATATGTCACAATACATTTGTTTGTTTCTTGAATCAGATTTTGATTTGTGCGACTCAGCTGATTTTCTCTTTTGCTTCTGAGCCTCTTTCTTTTTTTTAGGGAATGAATCAAAATCAACCCTTTTTGTACGTTGCTTCACAACACTACATCTGACAGATTGTTTGGGCTGTTTTCGTTTCTTCAACCATTTTCTCACTTCCTTGTCAAACTGTTAAACGTGTTCCTTATTGCAAAAATCAACCTAACTCCTTATCTTAATTTTGAAGACTGTGGGTCTGATAGAGGTTTATGTGTTGAAGTGAGTGATCCTTTTGTTGGTTTTACAGTGAAACCTTTCCTGATTTGCTTGAATTGTTAAGAGATATAATCTTATTATCAGAACTGCTCTCAGTAGTGGGTTTCACTGACTTTACAAACTTCTTTTTGCCTTGTAAAACAGAAGGTATGAATTTTATAAAAGGGACAATTGCTTTTACATGGCTTATGGGTTTCATGACACTCATTGTCTTGTCTGAACACTCTTTGATTTTGATTGGGTGACCTAACTTGATTTTGTCCTCATTTGTTTCAATATAGACATCAGGTTTGTTTTGAGGATTGGTCACTTGTTTTACTATAGATTTTGGTTCCATAGTTTTAGTTTCAATTTGTTCATTGAGTAAGACAGATTCAAGCATGATAGTGTAGTTGTCATTGTATGGTGGAGGACATGAATTATACCCAATCCTCGACATGTCCTTTAGATCCTTTTGAGAATCAAGCATCTCTTGCAGCTTAACTGAAGACATTTGAAACTTTTCAAGTTTCACTTCAGTTATTGAATGTTCAGCCTTAGATTGAGCTAACTTTTCAGTAAGTAGCTCATTCTCAGCTGTAAGAGTGTACTTTTCACCATGTAGTTTTTATATGTCAGAAATAAGTGATTTGATTTTGATTTCAAAGCCTTTTATCTCTTTTTTAATCATCTCAGACTTTGCCTTTTCTTCTTTAATTTTGTCTACCAGGTTATGGTTATGCTCCTTATAACTTTGCAATTCTATAATACATTTTTCACTATAAAAGTTAGATTTTACCTCAGTAGGCATTGGAGATGGACCATCGTTGATGTGAGCCATAAGTGCATGATTTTGAAATTGAGGCTTGACTTCCTCTACATACACGCTCCAGTCACATACCCCATCTTGCTTAATCATGAGAGCATTGGTAGAAGACTGACTGCTTCCATGAGCTTGATTTGTTAGTTGAGGTGGATTTTGATATGTTTGGTGTTGTTGAGTATGATGATACTACTGCAGTTGATTGTTGGAGTGAAAGCTTGAGTTAGGCTGTGAGGATGACTGGCCTTGAGAATTCCTTTGATAGTTGTTTCTCTTGGGGTCATTGCATTCTCTAGAGAAGTGGCCAGCCATGCCACTGTTGAAGCATTTTACCTTGGATTTATCATATCCAAGTTTTGTACTTTCATTTAGGCTCAGCTTTCTGCCTTTCCTGAAGAATTTCTTTGCTCTCAAAGCAATCATGGCCATTTGCCATTGCAGATCCATTTCTTCCACATCATCTGGATCCATTTCCTCCATATCTTCCTGAATCAGATGGGCAGAAGTGAGTCTTCCTCCCAAGTATGCTTCAAAGCTTGCAACAAAGACATTGTAAGTTGCCTTTTGTTCTTCTGATCTTGTTCTTCAGGAGTGGTTTGAGGAACAACAGTGAATCTGGATGTTTGAGATGATGTTGATGGATGATTGATTAGTGGAGTTGCAGTGAACCCAGTGTTGTTTAGTTGATCTCTTGATGAGATGAAATCATCCTTCTTAGTGATGAAGGCGTTTTCCACAGAATGAGATTCTGATTAAAATTTGTAAGCCTCAATCACTCTTGGTCCACCAAGATTTCTGCTTCTTTCATCAAGTTCTAATGCTTCTATTTTGGCTATCATGATATCCAAAGTACTAGTCTCAAGATCAAGAGTATTTTTTAGCATTGTTACATTCTGTTTCTAGCTTTCAGGGAGGCTGTGAAGTGTTTTCTTGTTTAATTCCTTCATCTTGTAAGTGACTCCCATGATTTCCAAGTCATTTACCTACTGTACAAATCTATGCAATTGTTTGGATATGGACTCTCCCTTGGTGTGATGAAATGTTTCATACTGATTAACAAGCTTATCCTTGTTAATTTCTGCTACCTCACTGCTTCCTTCACACATAATTTTAGGTGCATCCCATACAGCTTTTGCAGTACCATATTTCTCCAATCTTTTCAGCACATCAATCTTGAGTGCTTGAGTTAGAGTAGAGTAGGCTTTAAGGTCAATCTTGATTTTTTTATAATCTTTATCATCAAGAGTTAGATCTTCAATAGGTATTCTTGTAGTTTTGCAAATTTCAACTTGATCTACAGACAGTGTGATAGGGATGTGTGGCCCCATGCATATTGAGATCCAGAAATCAGGATCTACACCTGCGATGTAATTCCTAAACCTGATTTTCCACTGTTTAAACTCAGATTTGTGTTTAAGCATAGGAGGTTTAGGTGTATGACCAAGTTCTAAGTAACTGTTGGAATCCATTTTAACAAGGTGTTTAACTTGTATAAATATAGATTTAGGTGATTTTTTAAGATTGATTAGTTCAACTTGTCCAAATAGTTTAAACGGATTTTAGAATCAAATCTGTGATTGTAGTGAGTTTCTTGTTGTTGGGAATAATTTGGTGAGAATGTGTTGACACGAGTATTTTCTACTGTTTACTAAGTAGAAATGATGATATACTCTACTAGAAACTTGATTACCAGATCAATCGAGTTCTATTCAGTTCTTGAGCAGATCTGAAAGAGAACCGAGAGCCAAAGTTCTGATAGCAATTGACCTGGTTAGTAAGATTGAGATTCTCACTAAGAATCTAATATGATAATCAAGTCAAAGATTGAATGGCGGAAACAAACAATCAAAGAACATTCAATGCAAGAATATACTCATAAATGTTGTTGTATGTATTAATGAAGGTGATTGATTATAGAGAGTAAAAGAGAACAAAAATATTCTCAATGTCTATCATCCGTCACCTCATGTACGAGGTTATCTATTCTATTTATAGGCTGACAAGATGCCCTTTACAAAATGACTAAACTATCCCTGACCTATTACATCAGAATTAGTCTAAGTCTTGATTCGCATCTTTGCTTGTTCATCCGCATTGACAAATGCGGATGAGTTAACTTGATCACCATTTCTTGACTTGATCATCCACATTAGTATGTTGGTCATCCGCATTGGTTAATACGGATGAATAAATACTTCTGCTCATTAGTTTGGTCATCCGCATTTGGCAAATGGGATGAGCAAAGTCTTGTCCATATTAGTAATTGGTCTTCCCCATTTGTTAATGCGGAAGAACAAATACTTGTCCGTATTTGTTTTTATGTCTTCCGCATCGACAAATGCGGAAGACCATACTTGGGTTTTTCTTGTGCAGGATCTTCATCCGCATTTCTTCTTGGACTTGTGGGATTCCAGCAAAGCAATCATAGAATCACCAATTGAATTGACATGTATGATCCTTTCAGGGTGCAACACTTTTAATCATCCATTTTCGTGTTGTATATTTTCTCTAAATTCATTGCAGAATTCGCAGTTCAAATATCAATAAAAACTATTTTCTATCTTCAACCTCTTTACCTACTACCACAGGACTTCACCAAACATGGCCTAATGCAGACTCCACCCACCCTTGATTTGACAACTAATATATTTTATTGTCAAAGTTAAATTTTGTTGTTGAATCCAAAATCAAAATAATATAGAAAAAACCGAAGTACATGTGTGAGAGAAACATAATGGGTTTAAGTCCTCTATAGCATTTGGACTTGGGGAGTTGGGGGGCTTCGTAGTTTTGGGGGTCACTGTAACAGAAGTATCCTATTCGAGGTTCATCTATGACTCCAACTTTTAATCATTCTTTAGAATTGTTATAGGTAATGTGTAGATTAAAATACATTTAGTTAGTGTTCTCTATTATGTTTTTTTATAATAGATATTGTGAATTTATAAGTAAGTTGTTCTGCAAATTGTTTTGAATGTTTTTTAAGGCTTGATCCCATGCTGAAACTCTATTGAAATACTTGGTGATTGACTTGATTAAAATACATTTAGTTAGTGTTCTCTATTATGACTCCAACTTCGTAGTTTTGGGGGTCACTGTAACAATTTTTTTTGTCTTAGTTGTAGCGTTATTGGGCTTGCAATAGAGCAAGGTAAGTTATAACTTATAAGTATGGTGTTTTGTTTAAAAATTAAAATATGGGCTCGTATGCATAGATTAGCTGTTTTATTTGAGATTACATTAACGCTACAACTAAGACAAAAAAATTGTTTTGGGTAAGATGTATTATTACATATTGAAAAAATATAGTTATTTTATAAGAACACATGTCATGATATTGTGTGAGTAACAAAGGATAAATAGCTTTGAAAGGTAACAATAAACAACATCAAAAACATATAATAAAGAATTAAAGATCATAAACAATAACATCAAATTAAAACAACAATCTAAAGATGAATAACAAAAGGCATAAAAAAACAACTTAGAATAGAATTCGTCCATAGCTTTCTTTAAAAGTTAAATTAGAGGTTGATGCAAACCAAAATTCTCTCAACAAGCATTCTGAAATACAAGAAAGTTACTTCGGAAGATTTGACCGTGCATAAAGAAATTTATTGCAGTACCAGTTAAGGGTGGTTAACACAATCAGTTTCAAATGAGGAGAGTGTTTAGAACACTTAACAGATCAAATAGGGAACCGGGTTTATGTAGAGGATAATAAAAACACAAGCAAGTGGTGAGACAAAACAAAAGAACAAGAACAGATAAATATGGTTTTCAGGAATATTGTATATTGCTTTCAAGTTCTTCTACAAATGTTACAAAAGCATCAAAAGACATACAAGAACATGAGATACTTTATACTACATCCTACAACCGACTATACTTTAAAAGCCAGCTAGAAACACAAATCTAGACCATAAGATCAATGCACAGTCAAAAGGTAGATTGCCTTTTGACTTGTGACTATGACATGCTATCTCTCTCATCTTAATATATTACAAAAAGCATAAAAAGTACAAAGTAGAAAGTTACAGACTCTTAACCTTAATCTACAGTTGCAAAAGTATGAATATTTTCACCAACTTATATAAGTTGATAAGTCTTCAGAGTTACAACAGAAAGTAATTTAGCTTTATACAAAAGTTCTTTGTCTTTGGAAGAAAACAGTCTTCACTTGCTTTGGAATACTTTGTCTTTAAAGATTCGGAAGACTTCATCTTTATCTTTAGAAAATTTAGTCTTTGGCTTTAGAATATTTTACACTTAGAATAATTTCTATGAAGAGTGTAAATATTCTAAAGTAACTTCTACCTTGTACATAAGTGTATGCATGCTGAAAGCTCTTTGATTGCTTTGGTTTCATAAGCCTTTCTTATATAACCTTACATTCACTAAGTGTCACATATTCCAAAGCCAAAGACTAAAGTCTTTTGAAGCCAAAAGTGAAGTCTTCTGAAGTTTGAAGACTGATTTCTTTTGAAGACGGTGAAGACATGCTTTTGACAAAAGCTAAACTACTTTCTATTGCCAACTCTGAAAATCACCAACTTATACAAGTTATTGATATCTTCATGTTAACTGTAGATTATGGTCATTGAGTTCGTAACTTTCCACTCTTGATCCTTTTCGTATTAGATTAAAATGTGTGCTATGACATATAATAGTCACATATCAAAAGGCATTCGGCCGAGTGCCTTTTGACTTTACATTGATCTTGGTTTCTAGATTAGTGTCCCAACTGGCCTTCAAAATGTTTCTGAATGTAGGATATATTATAAAGTATCTCATGTAAACAATCCTTAGGACTAAGTCTTGTAACAACTGTAAAAACACTTGAGACTAATATACATCATTTTTTACCACCAATACTTGTGTTTTGTTCTTAGTTTCATTTGCCTGGTTTCCTATTTGATTTATTGAGTGTTAGCTCACCAAGTTGTGAAACTGTTGCATTAAACTTAACTGGTACTACAATTGATATCAGAGCTTTTAGACTCTTAATTGTAAAATGTCACCATCTTTAGTCATCTTTAGTTTCATAGAACACTTACTTGCTCAAATGGCAGCTCACTAAGGGTGACATAGAAAGTAGCACTACGACCAAATCTTCACTAATCACTCTTTATGACTTGATACTTGGTGCGAAAGAATAGAAGCTTTCATCAAGTCTTAAGATAGCATGATATGGAGATCTGATGTCTTAGGACCTCACACCCCAAACACCACTTAGCTATAGTTGGTGGTGGCATGATACCAAAGGAAGTGGCTAACTATTCTAAGGAAATTGGAAGAAGATTGACATAGATCAAAAGGCCATGACTGCTCTCCAAACTGCTATTCCAAACTCTATCTATAGAGGCTTCAAGAAGTGTAAAACTACAAAACAGTTTTATGATGCATTGAAGATGATGTATGAAGGGTTTGAAGGAGACAAAGAAAATAAAAAGGATATCATGATTGTCATACCCTCGCTAGAAGTGAAAACACGAGTATGCGACATATGAGATCATCATAACACATTAGGGGTCCAAGAGAATCATTAAATGCATTCTCCATAAATGGCTCATTGTTAGACCCTAAAAGGATCATACATGCCACTTCTAGTGGTGAATTAATGGTTGTTTTACTGGAATCCCACAAGTCCAAGAAGATATGCAGATGAAGAATCTACAATAATAAAAGAAGACAAGTATCGGCTATCCGCATTTGTATATGCGGATGACCAAAGAACAAATGCTCACAAGTTTTGTTTTTCCGCATTAACAAATATGGACAACCAAACAAATGCTGACAAGGATTTGTACATCTGCATTAACTAATGCGGATGCTCAGCAACAAATGAGCCAGGTGTTTGTTCATCCATATTTGTTAATGCTGATGACCAAACACTAATGCGATAGAAGAAAACAAATGCTGATGAAGATCAACACATTCGCATTAGTTAATGTGGATGAACAAAAACAAATGCGGATAAAGACTTTGGTACTTAGATTAGTTTATAGTACAAGGGTAATTTGTAAAGGCTTCTTGTCAGCCAATAAATAGAATAGAAATCCTCATATATGAGGTGGGTGTTGACTAACATTAGACAATCAGAATATATTGTTTAGTCTTATGTTCAGAAGGTGTATTGTCACACCCTCAATTTCCACGAACGGGGTTTTACCGTCAGGCGTGTGACATACCAGGATCTCAGACACAGTCATATCGAACGACACTATATGAATTTAAAACATACATTGACTTCGTTCACTGATCATAAACTGAGTTTACAATAATGCGGAAGCGTATACAAAAGTTGTAAATCCATTACAATACTGTTACAATAGCCATGTTTAAACAAAATGTTCAATGCTGAAAATAAACTAGATGAATGCATGTCCTGAGT
>BJCO01042062.1:3102-15317 GCA_018326465.1 Flaveria floridana
CAAAACAAACAGTCTTCTTAATACAGGCTGCAGAGGTTTGGTCCACCTCTTCTCCTACAGATGTCTGCAGATATGGTCTGCAGACTGCAGACGTTTTACTTCTTCAGAAACAAACAGCACCTTAATTACACGGGACTGATTTCACTTTTAATCCCTAACTCTTAAAAATTACAAGGTTTGTCCAAAACTTTACACAAACGTAACACTAATGTTCCTTGGGTTGGATGGACGTTGATTTATTTGTTATTTTTTTAATGACAAAACTACCCTTTAATAAATAAAAGAAATAAAAGGTAATTAAATAAAAAAAACTTAAAGTATGCCCCACTAACCTGACCAAACCCAATCCATCTTCAAACCCAATCCACCACCACTAGCACCACAGACGCTGCTAGAACACCATCCACCACCACTTCATAACCCATCCCTCTCCCCGTTTCTCTCTCTTTTTTGACTCCTACCAGTGGAACACCGTCCACCACCAATAGCATCACCGGTGCCGCGTCATTTTGTTCACCTGAATCACCGAACCCACCACCGTTCTTGTTTTTACAGAGCATGAGTTCCACCGGACCCCCCACCCCATCCCCCGTCTGTCCTTTTAATCGACTTCACGACAGAAATCTACAACGCCATCCATCATCACCCCCCATCCCCATCTGCCCTCTTAATCAACCATCGCTGACCACCACCTATACGAGCTTTATTGGAACCTGCCATGTATCTATTCATAGTCATCACCACCATCGTCGCGATAGTTTTGTTGCTCATCATTGTTGCAGGGTACAGTGGTACTCAGCCACCCTCTGTTGCTCTTGGACCATCGATGTTTTCGAGGGACGAGCCTATTAGAGGTGGTGATGCTTGGTTTGGTTTTGTAAACTAGTGATTAAGGGGCTAAGGGCCTCCATTTGAGATTTTGAAGTTAGTAGTTGTGGCCTGAAAGGTGGCGTGGTGGTGGCAGCCTTAAAGGGCGGTGGTGGCGGTCGCAGTGTTGTGGTGGTCGGCAGAGACAAAGAACCGGTGGTGGCGGTCGCAGGTTGGGGAAAGTGGGACTCACTACTAATTCAATAATATATTCATTTTACTTAAAAAGGTAGGAGATATATTTTTATTTTTTAATATTAAGGGTATTTTAGTCATTTAACAAACACTTAACAGAAAAACTTAATGTCCATCCAGCCCAAGGACCATTAGTGTTACGTTTTTGTAAAGTTTTGAACCAATCTTGTAACTTTTAAGAGTCAGTGATCAAAAGTGAAATCAGACCTAATTACAGGGACCACCCGTGTAATTAAGTCATCAATATATGAAAAGAAAACAGGGAACAAAAGATATACTCACGGTTAGAAAAAGTTCAATCTAAAAACATCATAGATTCAACCTAAATTCTACTCCTTTTAAAAATATCTGTCTAATCCGATAAATAATTCATAGCCTGGGTCTTTGTTTCTTCATGGTGTAAGCTTTCCGTTAATATAGGCTTATAAAATATCTCCTGATCACAAAGCTACAAGCATTTTAAACACGCCCTTAGGGAATGAAATTTATGCTGTCATCATCACTGTATTTGTCACATGTGAGACTTGAACCTAAAACCTTCATCTATTTTTATGAGACCTTGAGATACATCGCCTTAACCACTTGATCTAAGGATCATCGATGTTTTCACGTTCTAGACACTTGATTATTCAAAATCCAGTGTTTTTGTTGAGGTCAAAATTTGTTCACAACATAAAATCACTAATCTAACCAATTTTGTTATTTACAATTATATGCTTGATGATTATTCAAAATCCATACATAATTTCTTATCCCAGACACTCGATTTTGTTGGCTTGATCAAATGCAGATCGAGGACCCGAAGAACGGATAGATTGGCCAACACAAATGCGAATAGCAAAAGGAGTGGCTAGAGGTTTGCTTAGCCTTCACACCCATCATAATATAATCCATGGGACTCTAACATCAAGTAACATTTTCCTAAATGAGAACAATAACCCTAAGATCTCTGATTTTGGGATGTCTCTCTGATCATGACCACGGGTAGGTTCAAACTCAATTATGATTGTAGCAGCCAGGACAATCGGCTACCATGCTCCAGGAGTTTCACAACTCAAGCATGTTGATGTGAAAGACGATGTCTACAATTGAGGGTGTGATAATATTACAACTCCTAACTGGGAAATCACCAAGAAAGTCGATACAAGGTCTAGTTTTACCATAATGGGTGGGTATGCTTGTGGAAGAATGTACGTGGACTAATTAGCATTTTGATTCTAAATTGATCAAAGGTGCTTCTGCAGTCGATTCTTATAACTTGTTGAGTTGTTTGGAACTTGCTTTGCAATGTGTTCGTCTCCCACGTGAGCATCAACCAGATATTCAGTCGGTTCTTCGGCAGTTGGAACTTCATTAAGCTAGTGAAATTGGAGATTAGAGGAGATAGTTAATGATTCAGTTATTCTTAAATCAAGATATGTTTTGTTGGTGTTAGACCGATTCTATTAGAGGGGCGCCGATTAAGTAGCTTACGAGCTGACTTGACTCATTTACATTCCTAAATTCTATCATCTCATAATATATGCAGGGGCATTATTGTTATTTCATTAGTTTGTTTATTAGATGGTATATTTGTTTTCTTTAATAGAATCTTTCATATAAAAGTTTGTTCAAGGTCGATCTACCAGAAGAAAATTTTAATTGGCCCAAACGTATAATTCATCAATCACTTTACGATTTCGTTTTTATATAAATTTATCATAGTTTATTATTCTTATTTTATTTGTTGCGACAATCTTCTTTTTATTTACATATTGACAAAAAATCATTCTAAACCGAGTGTTATAGATATCTACCGTAACAACATTTCGGTCGTAACACGCAGGTAGGTTTGTTATTAATATTAAAAAATAATTAATTAAATGAATTTAAGCCTACGGACGAACCAAACAAACATGACAAAAGTCGTGTTCATGTTCGTTCCTTAAGCGTTTCCTAGACAAACGAACTATCCACGAACACACAACCGCATGAGATGAACTGTCCGTGTTAGTTCAATTAGGAAATGAACATGTTCGTCTTCATTAATATTAATCCAATATTTCTAAGTAACAAAAACAAATGAATACAATCAAATATAAACGAACATTCATGAACATAAAAGGATACAAACATAAAAAATGAACACTAACAAACACATAATAATAAAAATCCATTTTGAGAACAAAAGCGACATTTTCATTCATAATACACAATTTCCACCCAAAATAAATATGAATTACGCTACCGAACATCCACAAAAACATCACTAAACATTTACGAACACAAATGAACGAACCCCAGTATGGAACTAAATATTCGGTTCATTCGTATGTATCCAACATGAACTCTCAAAGAGTCAAAGGCTGTACGGGAATACATTGACTTATGCAGGTCAAAACCACGGGATAAATACGACCTCATCTCTATGACTCTCTGTCAGTTGACGCAAAATGGTTCATAAAAGAGGGGTTTCTGTTTGATTCAACTCCATCAGTCTTCCAAAGGTATAATTCGAACTTCTAATTGCTAACGAATTACGATTAATATTTGCTGTTTTTCATCCACTGTTGCTTTTGGTTATTGTTTATCCGTTGTTTTGCTTCAAATTACGCACTCACATGGATGTAATTGCTTAATCTGTGCTTGTATACGAACTCTGTAATTGTTTGATTTTGTCTATGCATATGCAATCTCTGATTAATAAGGATATAGTTTTTGTATTGCAATTATAAGTAAAAACAAATTAAGTAGCAGGATTAAGATTATACAGGGGATTTTGATTTTTAGGGTTTGTTCATCTGGTTAATCTAATATTTGACAATAGGCCTTTTTTCTATGTTACATATTAGGGTAATTTTACTTTTTTGATGAAGTAAATGTATGACACATGACACTAATTGTTTTGGTTCTTGACTAGAAATGTAATTATGAGAAAAGAATAGGTTTCTCTCTGTTGAATTTGATCATCGCATCATTTGTTCTATCTTCATTTTTCTTCACTGTTGAATTCTTATATATGCTTTTATGCTATAATCAATATAAAAGATTTGGATTGGTATCTACTGCTATACATATATACTTAGCACTTTGAAAATACAACCTACATACTTGATACAAATTCCTCATTACTAGCATTAATTATATAACTTGGAAGTTGAAATAAATATTCCCAGGAATATATTCTACTTAATGAAACAAAATTGGTAGAAGGGATCACATGAATGAACAAATTGATAGTTTCTTTTTTGTTCATAGCCATTGTAAATAGTGTAAATTTACAGTTTTTTTCTCGTTTATAGCTATTGGACTAGGGTACATTGATATTTTTTTTGTCAAGTGCTTCAACTCCATTTCAGGATGATGCTAGGCTGTTTTCTGCAGTATTCATCATCTGGAGCTCTGGGCATGGCTTGCAATTATTGCATCCATGTCTCTAAGCTACTTTCTCTAATCCATCAAAAAGCTTCTTTGTTTCACCAAACCATCCCATTATTTAGTACAAATACACGATGGAATTCGTTACTATTAAGTTAGATTCATATCTAGTTTTAATACTTTGCAAATGACCTGCATACCAACATCTATAGCCTACATTGTGCAATATAACCTCAAGACATTCTAGAAGAGAAACCCATTTGGCTCAAATGCTCAATACCATCCTCAAGCATTGCACTGACAACCCCAATGAACCTGCATTGTGAATTACCAATGCTTGTTTCATCCTTATATCCATATATGCATACCCATGAACCTTCTTTAACTTAACATCATACGATGCAGAACAGTCGTTTAGAACAACTCATAATGCTTAACACCTCCCCCGCCTTGACCTTAAAACCAAAGGTTGTTAGTGGGTTAGATCTTAGTTCAATAGCTTAGTAATTTCCATTTAGTTAGAGGTCTACCTTTAATAAACTTAAAATTTTGCTTCAGTTTGGTTAAAAAAAATATCACACTTATTTAATACCTTTTTTTCTAAAACAATAACATTTTGATCAACGTAGCTGCTAAATGTTATTTTTAGTCATTTGATATTTTTTTCCCTGGAACAGCCTGTTTCACGCGAACCCCTTTTGGCACGAATCTAATTGAACCTTTTTCTATGCATCCCACTTTGACCCCGTTCTGACCGGACCTGGCCTGGCCAGTTTTCCAGGCTTATATTCTATATAGGAGACTATTTGTGACCGAGATAAGGAAACTTACATTGCTATTGTATACATTACTTGTCACAAGTATTCGACAATGTGGCAACAGTCAAGGACAACAGTCAAGGAAATTAGAAAGTGCTTACTGCTTAAGGTCCACGTTTTCTTCTTGCTCAAAACGGCACTTCAAGGACTAGAGGAAAGCCATTGCATTCTTGAAGGCTAATTTAAGCTATCAACAATCTAATGTTACAATTTACAAACTTACTGATAATTATTTCTTTGTTACTTGACAAATCTAAGATATAAACCAAGTTTAAAGTATAACTAATCCTGTTTTAAGTAAATCCAATTATCTTTTTTCAGGCATTTTAAATTTGTACTGTATATATATGAGATACAATTTAAGTTTCAAGCAAAGTGATAGACATTAGAAAAGACAGATGTTGGTTAACAGCTTTGTATTAGCCTTGATTAGGGCAATTATGATGTTTTCCTTATCTCGTTAACTGTTGATAAACAAACAGTCGGTCTTGTGTATGCTTTGCTTTGATTACTTACCTGCCTAGATAGTAAGTGTCAGGTAGAAGCAATCTCACCTCTCCATAGGTATTTGGAGAGTTTGGTGCCTCTCGAAAGGGCTAATGGGTTGGATATTAAGCAGAATAGTTTAATCGGATTAGTGAGCTGGACTAAAGTTGATACGAAAATGAAGCAATTGGACTAAAGAGGTCAAATTTAAACATCTGGACTAAAATGATTATTTGGGACTGGGACTGAAATCATAGGTAACTCTTAAATAAATTAGTGTAAGAAAATACTTAGTTACGTCATCTCCTTTCATATATGTTAATTCACAACTCTATTCTGTGTAAATATTCTGCCATCATATCCTTGGTTTTAAATTGCGCGCATTACATAATGCGCGATGATATGCAATATTTACCTATGTGTTGAATGATATGTATTATGATTGTTATGGTTACTGCCTTTGTTAACGAGTCGGGGGTCTCTTCGGAAGCGGTCTCTCTATCTCTCAGGATAGAGGAAAGACTTGCCACCACATACCCCTCCCAGACCCTGCTCTTCTACAGGATACACTGGGTATGTTTGTTTGTTTGTTTGTTTGTTACATAATGCGCGATGCGCCTGATGCGCTGTCCAGAGCCATCATATATTCATATCTGAACTTGTTGACTTCTTCTACAGAGTTGACATTGTCTCCTTTAATGCAATCTAAGTTGTAGAGATAAACAATAATGGCCAGTGAACACGAAAAAAACTTGGTGGAAATCTTGGAAGAAAATCACCCAATTGACATCAACAAATACACAAACTATGTCCATTCCCCACAATGTGGTGCCATTGCCACTTTCTATGGGAACACCCGCGACACGTTTGATGGAAAAACTGTAATAGAATTACGATATGAAGCTTATGTGCCAATGGCTATTCGTTGCCTAAAATCCATCTGTTCATCAGCCCGATCAATGTGGGACATCAATGCCATTGCTGTGGCCCACCGACTGGGCCCTGTTTCTGTGGGTGAAACAAGTGTTTTCATTGCCATTTCATCTGTTCATCGGGTTGATGCATTGGATGCTTGTAAGTTTGTGATTGATGAGATCAAAGCATCCGTTCCCATATGGAAGAAAGAGGTTTACTCAAATGGTGAAGTATGGAAAGAAAACACGGAGTTTCTTGAGAGAAGGTCAGAAACTGGGACGGTTAGGGTTTGCTGCAAACCGAAAGTGAAGGTTGAGGATGATGAAGCTATAAAGAACAGTTGTTGCAGGCCAAAGGTGAAGGTGGAAGATGATGAATCTATGGAATCTTCCAATGGTAATGCATGATCATTTAGACTTCTGGTGAGTTATTTTCAGTTCTCTTTTTATATATTGGCATTGTGGATATAATATACAATAAATTAATAAAATGCTGCATTGATGATTCATATTAAGTTATAAACTGAGAAAGAATACAATGATTTCTTCAAATCTCTATCAAAGTTTTAAGTATTCTTGATGAGCCACAGTCATAAAGATGGTTGAAATGAAGTTGGATTCTCACACGCGATCTTAATAGGTTTGATCATCATAAACTCGAGTTTGCTAGCTTTTAGACTATTTGAGCTCACGAGTTTAATATAATGAAGATACCGATCAAATCGAAAGTGACTGTTTAAACTAAATCTTTTTGAAAAGATTATATAAAAAACCGAATCAAGAAGTATAAAGTTTGAAATTCGTTATCACGATAGTGGTCATTTTCATTTTTGACATTCTCCCTATGAAAAGTTCTGAATATTTAAAGAAATATGCAAAAAGAAACCACCACCAA
This sequence comes from Flaveria floridana, assembly GCA_018326465.1. Lineage (NCBI taxonomy): Eukaryota > Viridiplantae > Streptophyta > Magnoliopsida > Asterales > Asteraceae > Flaveria > Flaveria floridana. The sequence continues at coordinate 10,635 of BJCO01042062.1, forward strand.
GCTTTAATATTCAACTGTTTGTTTTTATTGTTAAACCGGTTCAACAGGTAGTCCTGGTCTTGTAAACAACAACAATCAGCCGAAGAAGGTAAACATGAGCAGATTTTGACTAGTTTCACAACGCTTGTTTAAAACCGACTAGCAGGTCTGACCCGGTTTCAAAACAAATGTTGTCAATGGTATAAAGGTAAAAGGAAGAAATAGAGAAAAAGAAAAGTTTATCTTAATATTATATAGACGAATATGCCCTTGGATGTAATAAAAGTTGACCTCAAAATATTGAAACTTTTTTAAAAAAATAGTATGGTGGAAGAGAGAATGTATGCAGGCACGAGTAGTCGTACCTTTTGCTTTTAAAAGGGCATCGTTGGTAAGTTAACCCCCATTTTAACTTTATGCCCACTTTGCCCCTTTTGCCTTTTGCCCCAATCTTCAAAGTATAGGCATGGAAGAATAACACACACACCAACAATGATTCTGATGCCTTCGTATCCATATCACCTCACTTCATCATTTACTCAATATTATTATATTGATCAAATGACATTAGACTTGTTATTGCGCGCCTATGAGAGATGCTATTAAGACGACTTTGTTTGGATTCTTATGTTTTGATGGTCTAGAAACGATGTCTTTGAAAAGTTGAAACCGTTGTAGAAAGAGGCCACCATGTTGCTAAAGTGAAGCATGTTGGCATCTAACTGATTTTTATTATATGGTTTTGGAGTGAAGTCGATATACCTTCTAAAGTTTTTTATATCAAGTGTGTCAGAAAGTAAAACATTACTACATATGCCATAATAGTAAAGAGTTTGATCAAGTTAATCTAAAGCAATTAAGTGTGTGATCTTATTAATCTAAAGCAATTAAGTGTGTGATCTTATTAATCTAAAGCAATTAAGTGTGTGATCTTATTAATCTAAAGCATATATATTATTAAGTGTGTGTTAATTACAAAGTCATTTTTATATAGAGAACCAAATGACTACTTGGATATACTGTTAACCGGATATAATAAGAAAGAGAAATAGAATAGATTATGCAATTAAATAATTACTGGATGTATCATAGTTGATTCAACAAGTACATATGGTTTTAAAGCTTCCTATTCAAAACATACCTTTATAAGTTATTTAGCGGAACGTATAAAGTAGTAACCAAACTTTAATTGGTTTTCAAACATATGTACATATATCACGACATCAAACATATGAAACATTTATCTTTCATAGCTTTACATCCTTATTAACTTTTAATCATGCTATTTGATATGGATCTTAACCGGTCGTTGATTGATGTCATACTTCAGTATTTTGTCTAGAACTAAGAATACATTATCAAATTTGGAGTAAGAACATAAAGTAATAACTAAATTAAATAAAACTGTAAAGGCATGACTATATGACTAATATTTGAATTGTAAATATGATAAACGTACAAAGACTCTGATATCGAGTTTTTTAGTTGTTGAAAGTTTATGAGATATAAAAGTCCATGAAAGTTGAAGGGTCTGTGTGCAATAATGCTTGAAGATTGTGACGAAATATGAAGTATTTTAGATTGTGAGAATGAGCTTTTCATTGGCTTCTTTTGAGTGTTGTTTGCTTTGACGACAATATGTCATCACAAAAGGGTAGCATGGGAGACTGAAATTAGATCTAAATCTTCGACCTTTTAGCAAGGATAGGTTGTCGCTACAACCCGAACTATACCGACGACCTCTATTGCCACAACAACCTACCCCTTTAGCGACAAGGCAACATTGACGATAAGACTAGATTGGACCTTTTATTAACAACTACCATCGTCACAAAAGATACAATTTCAAGCAGTGACACGCTGGTTACATATTTTATAACATCTAAAGTTCTTCCTAGATAATGTGTGTTTAAAAAAATGCATGATTTTCAACCGATTGTGTACAAGACTATGATATAGTCCCTGATTAAAGAAGAGGCTAACATAAGTTGGTTTTAACTATCAAAACGCTTCCCTTAATTAGAAAGAGTTATCGCTAATTTTAAGGGTCATGTTGATTTGTAGTTGTAGTTTTTTGTGACATTAAAACGGCATTGTGACTCAATATCTTGGTCATGTAAAAATCATGATAAAGTTATTTGACTTTTAAGGCAATTGTTTATAACAACTTCTAATCTATTCTTATTAACTAATCCTTATACTCATACTTTGTGTGTTTTAAATTCTCGATCTTTAGAAGCAAGACACATTACCATCAACATACTCTTTAGGGTACTCGATGCACCTTCACCACACCACAAAACACTACGTTTAAACTCAACATCACATCAGCACAATACAATTCTCACTTCTATCCTTTTAATGTCTTCATCACACCATATCACACCACATATCATATTAAATAAAAAATTATAAAATGATGTGAAAGGGAGACCCGGGCGAGTATCATTGGTGGCACGCCGAGGTTCACCACGCCTCAACAGCAGTACCGATGTTACCATTACTTGCACATCAGATGAAGACAATAAACTTAGGGACCATTTGGTTCGCATAATATTTTGTGAATGAATTTGAATTGGAATTAGAATATCTTGTTAAAGTTGATAAGGTATTTGGTTGATAAACTTTTAAGTGAAATTGGAATGTTAATTTTGAACATTCTATTAGATTTTTTAATATTTTATGAGTAAATAGAAGGAAAATAAATTTTAATGAATATTATAAATTTATCTAATGACCAACTAAACAAGATATTAAATGAAAATTTTCCAAATGTAACCTCACGTAACTTTAGAATTAACGTGCTTTCTTGTTTCCAAACTCAAAAATCTCCCATCAGGATATGCAAAATAGATCCAAGTATCATTTATCTCAAGTTAAGGAGCTTCACTCGAGTAAAACATGGACGTGTAAAGTCATTTACTAAACATGAATTTACTCTAAGATAACCATAAATTGCACTAATCTAATAAAATAGTTAACTTTAAGATTATATGTATATTGTATTGTTGTTTATTGTTGATTGAAAGAGTAGAAGAAATAGAAAAACGTCAATGAGTCCTACATCAACTGTTTTAGAAGACATCCTATGACTTTTTAAAGTGGAGGTCATGGGTTAGAGTCTCACTTGATACAATATGTTAAAGTGAGCCAAGAGTTTTATCACAGTGAGCCTTTGGTTGGTGGGTTTTCTTTGAAATGATAGGCGAGCCGGGTCACCAGCGTTATCTGTGTTCAGGCGTGGGTGACCTTTCGTCGATATGTTTACCCGGACGAAGGGGTTTAAAAAGTGTTTGTTGGCGGTTAAAAAAAAAGAAAAGAGGAAGAAAAAGAATAGCAAAGTAGAGTTGCAGGGAAATAATGACAAGAGGTAGTAGGGAGGGTGTAGTCTTATACTCTTATCCCATCCACATCCACATCCACATGATATATCTCTCTTCAAATCTGCATCCCATCTTCAGTCACATTATATATATTTAAATCTCCTTGGTCGGTGTACACTTTTAGGGATTTTGAAAATTACCATTAAGCTTTAAGAAATTGCAAAAAGGTCTCCTTTATTTTCAAGAATATTTTAGAGTTTTTTAAACTTACCACTAATCTTTAAGAAATTATAAAAAGACACCCCTCACTTTTCATATATAGTTTATTAATTATTAATTCATTTACAAAAATGATTAATTTATATAATATTAATATGTTAATTTTGGTACGTTTAGTGGGTTGTATTATGTGTTTAGTGGTTTGCACTTACCTTTGTCTTTTTCTTAAACTTTAACTTTTTTTAACCTATTACTTTTATATCTTTTACAATTTACACTTGATATATATTTTCTTCATCTCCCAACACGTGTGTGTGATTCAATAATTTTACCCTTATTTTTTTCAACTTTAACGACTCTGTTGCAACGCGTTTGTTCTTGATTATCTTATTTATTGTTTTACATTTCGTTTACATGTTCAACGTTTTTACGCTTACTTTTCGTTCGATTTTATTCTCTAAGTTTTTTGTTCTTTTTAAATACGAGTTTTTTCGGTGTTGGTGGTCACTTGTGATTGTGTGCTATTGATGTCACTTGACATTGTTTTACGCCCCCCGCTGCAACGCAGGGGGCTTAATACTAGTTATTATAAATCTTTAAAAATGCAAGCTTTTTGGAAGGTGAATCAAACAACCCCACACATTGGGTTTGGAGAATGAGGAAATTATTAGATGATTATGAGCAAAATTAAGAAAAAAGAAATTAGGGTTTCAAGAATTTTTATCAGAATGAAATCAAGAAACCCAAATTAAAGGACCGAGAATTGATGCAAGTGTGAGCTGAATTAATGAAAAACCAAATGGGTTGTGATAATTTGTTCTGATATCACAAAGAAATTGAAGGTGAAATCAAGAAACACAAGTGGGTTTTCAAGAATCTTCAACAGAACACAGATATGAATCAAGAAACCAAATTCTATAAACTTTCAGAATGAGTATGAAATTGGGTTTTCAAGAATCTTCAAACTGAGTGATTGTGTGCAAATTACCAAAGAAATTGGAGAAAAGAGCTGAATCAAGAAATCCAAATTGGGGTTTCACTTGTGTAAAAGAACAGAGAAATGGAAATTTAGTCTTTTTACAAAAAAGTTAACAGAATAAGTTAACGGTGTTAGTGTTTTGGATTCAAATGGGAACAAAAATAAAACGTTAGGGGGTATATG